>JAHDIT010000190.1:0-14937 GCA_019232045.1 Ogataea degrootiae
GTGTTTCAGGAGTTACTATATAAGGAATTTAGTATTCCCTCTTTGCCTGATATCCAAGTATATTATTAGATATATAATAATATAGAAATTAAGGAAGTTACTATAATATAATCTGATATTATATAATTCAATATGAGTTTGCAGAATAGGGTGTCTATTCTTCAACAGGTTAGGCGTAAAGGTTAGTCAACCTCAAACCTTTACACCTATCATTCATTCAGTGTATTACATAATCGTCATTCCTGGTAATATCAGTCAATCCTATTACATACAGAAGCTCACATATTTAAAGAATATAAGTGAGGTAAAGGTTTTGGAACGTAAGCTTCTTCTAAGAATTTAATGTCCTCTTCGGTTAGCTTCAACTTGAAGCCATCTAAAGCATCATCAACCCTACCAGGCTTACTGAAACCAATAATTGGCCAATTGTCCTTACTAAGAACCCAAGCCACAGCAACACTTGCCATAGAAACTCCCTTATTCTTCGCTAACTCTTCAACTCTGTTAATAATCGTCTTATCAGCTTCAGTCATATCAATTAGACCATAAAGGAAAGCACCCCCACTTGAGCCTCTGGCGGTGGCTTGGTCGGATAGCGATCTAGTTAAGTACCCACCAGCATTTGGTGACCATGGAATCAATCCAACACCAGTTTCATTACAGTACGCAATTAGTTCTGCTTCTTCTTCACGGTAAAGTAAACTGTAGTAACTTTGCATCGAGATAAACTTTGCCCAGCCGTGCTTCTCAGCAACGTTTTGCATCTTGATGAATTGGTAGGCTCTCATGGTAGAGGCTCCAATGTATCTGGTCAAGCCTTGTCTAATACAATCATTCAATGCTTCCATGGTTTCTTCAATTGGGGTATTTGGGTCATATCTGTGAATTTGTAAAACATCGATATAGGTGCCTAATCTCTCAACAGAAGCTGCGGCAGCATCCATAATGTGCTTTCTTGATAAACCACTTCTGTTGATAAACTCGTGACCTGGGAAATGATAATTAAAGTAGCTGTACGTGTCATATTCTTCAGGTGCTGAGAAAAAAACCTTAGTTAAAATGACAATCTTGGATCTATCAATGTTATACTTCTTAATGAATTTACCTAAAAGTCTTTCCGAAGCACCATTAGAATAAGAGTCGGCAGTGTCAAAAGTTCTGATACCTTGATCATAAGCCCTTTTCATAATGGCGAAGACTTCCTCCTCATCTTCCAAGACCCAATCAGCCCAGGCCTTGGTACCGAAGGACATACACCCAACAATAATCTTGGAGATTTGTAGACCTGAAGAGCCTAACCTAGTGTATAAATCTTGTGGAACCTTTTCCCAATTCATTTTTTGTTAATTGATTTGTTGTTGTATCGTTGTACTGCTTTGATATTATAGTGTAAACTATAGTTGCTTTGTTGATTACTGATTGCTGTACTTGAAAATAATGATTACGGGAATAAAATTGTAAGTAACAAACAGTGCAAATGTAGTGCTATTTATGTGAATAGGGTCTGTTTAAATATTTGGAAATTATAACGTTAAAAAGATAGGCTTTAAGTTATGCAATGTGGAGGGGATAGAAGCAATAGAATGAATAGTTCATGGAATTAGAAGAGTTAAGTCCATATCGCAGGACCTAGAATAATTTCCGAGCCCAGACCCACTTCCTTCTTCTACCTCCCCTCGGGTCTGGGAACAACATATTTTAAAAGCCAGTCCGCTTACAGAGATTCTAACCATTCGAACTTACTTGGAAATGTATCTCTTACTGTCAGGATCTGGCTATTATTAGATTAGGTATAACAATAGAATATATGTTCTCTACTCTTCCAAGTGGAAGTACTATTACATAAGCCTATACAAGAGAAAGCAATAAAGTGGGTTATATACCAGAATGTGTAAGAGTTGTGAAGCAGCCAACTAGATTAAGGCGTGATGTGTCCTCAGCCTATGTGATTACTGAATCTCCATCCCGCATATCCCCAATGACCTAATCCTAACAAATATCAAGTGCGGCGTCGCTGTGTAGAGATCCAGCGTGGCCGGTTATATGAAATTCCAGACAGTGTTGATGATTATAAATCTGAATCCGGATTTGCCCTTTTATAAGAAGATTGTAGAAGCCGAGGTATGAAAATAACACCAACCCATACGGAGTTCACCCCTTTCAATTTCTTAATGCATTCAATTACTTTTATAGCTTTTATTCTTCCGGATTGCTTTTATTCTTCCATATTGCATTACCTAGACCCTATCTCTATAGCAAACACAATTTTCAAACGTTTGAGCTGATCCAATTTGTATAAATAGTACTCGACTTCCACCGTTTGTTACTTTCAATTTTATTCCCATAATCATTATTTTCAAATATAGCAATCAACAGAGCAACTATAGTTTACACTATAATTTCAAAGCAGTACAACGATACAACAACAAATCAATTAACAAAAAATGAATTGGGAAAAGGTTCCACAAGATTTATACACTAGGTTAGGCTCTTCAGGTCTACAAATCTCCAAGATTATTGTTGGGTGTATGTCTTTCGGTACCAAGGCCTGGGGTGATTGGGTCTTGGAAGATGAGGATAAAGTCTTTGCGATTATGAAAAAGGCTTATGATGAAGGAATTAGAACTTATGATACTGCAGACACGTACTCAAATGGTGCTTCTGAAAGGCTTTTAGGTAAATTCATTAAGAAGTACAGCATTGATAGATCCAAGATCGTCATTTTGACTAAGGTTTTTTTCCCAACACCTGAAGAATATGAAGCGTACAATCCCTTTAATACTGATTTCCCAGGTCACGAGTTTATCAACAGAAGTGGTTTATCCAGAAAACGCATTATGGACGCTGCCGCGGCCTCTGTTGAGAGATTAGGCACCTATATCGATGTTTTACAAATTCACAGATATGATCCAAATACCCCAATTGAAGAAACCATGGAAGCATTGAATGATTGTATTAGACAAGGCTTGACCAGATACATTGGAGCCTCTACCATGAGAGCCTACCAATTCATCAAGATGCAAAACGTTGCTGAGAAGCACGGCTGGGCCAAGTTTATCTCGATGCAAAGTTACTACAGTTTACTTTACCGTGAAGAGGAAGCAGAACTAATTGCGTACTGTAATGAAACTGGTGTTGGATTGATTCCATGGTCACCAAATGCTGGTGGTTTCCTAGCTAGACCGCTATCCGCGACGGAAGGTCCTACCAGAAGCTTAACTTGGGGTGGTTACCTTTATGGTCTACAAAATATGACTGAAGCTGATAAGACCATTATTAACAGAGTTGAAGAGCTAGCCAAGAAAAAGGGAGTTTCTATGGCAAGTGTTGCTGTGGCTTGGGTTCTTAGTAAGGACAACTGGCCAATTATCGGCTTTAGTAAGCCTGAAAGGGTTGATGATACTTTAGTTGGTTTTAAGTTGAAGCTAACCGAAGAGGACATTAAGTTCTTAGAAGAAGCTTACGTTCCAAAGCCTTTACCTCACTTATATTCTTAGAATTAGTTAAGGCAGTATATATGATGGCTATGTAAACTCCAATTTTTTTTGATTTCTATACTGAAGATGGCGTCACCATATGATGGTGAATATTCTTTTAATCATTGACAATGAATTGAAATATAGAACAGAGCTATTACCCCCCCTAGGAAGGTGTAAAATTTCTTTTGCCACTCATGTACCTCTTAACTAACGTAGCCTACCCAACCGCTTCCTGATCGTAGGGTGCAAATTCCTAGGTAGGGGAGATTTGCAAGTGTGTAAAATAGGTCTAATTGATAGAGAGGTGTAATCTGGTGTCTCATAGAAGACCTGTAGAATGTGCAAAACAGGCATCTAGACCCTTCAATAACATCTCTTTCAGTCCATCAATACCAACTTTCCAAACAGCAAAGAGAAAATCGAGAACTACACCATGGTCATTGTCACAACAACCAACTCAAGATGTACCAAAACTTCTTCAAGAATCAAATCACCCGCAATCCGATAAGTTCATTGCTGGACTTGATGACATTTCTGAATCTGATCCATTTCTGCAAAAGACGGAAAATATGGAGAGAAGATGAACGAAAAAGAAAAACATATTGATGTGATACTAAAGAACGGGAAGTCGAAAAGGAGGATGATGGTCAAAAAGACGTTGTTGCTATTTATTCATTTCCTTTCCCCTTTGCTTTTATTTTGCTTCCACTGGTACTATTTCCTACTAGGTTGCGAATTACATATTTAGTATTTGTCCTCTTGTTTTTGTTCTATCTTTTTTTTGATTTAATCTTCCGAGACTTACTTTCTATTGACTATCTTTTTTGCTCCTTCTTTCGTCTTCCAAATACATTTTTTTAGATATTTTGTCTACGTCCCATTTTCAGTAAATTCTAACTTTGAACCCAATTAATTTAATACATCTTCTACTTCGAGTCACTACTAAACATGTAAAAGATATCATTTAGAAAACTAATATTGTAAGGAAAGAAGATATATATAACCATTTATGTATATACTAACGTTAAAAAACCACACAACAGAAAGAAATAAAGCAGGATAGATCGCACATGTATAAAAAACAGGCGCGTGATCTAGAGAAAAACACAGAAAATTTAGAAAATAATCAAAGACACACTATAGTCCAACTCAATTCAGTTGCTTATTGATGGTTGGCTGTACTTGACTGATATTGAGAATTTCTAGCGCCAACGTTTTCTCTCAAAGCAGTTAATTGCTTAGATCTAAAAGTTTCGTAATGAATCAATGAAGTTGATTCAATCATATCCTGCAAGTGGGTTCTAGTCAAGAAATCTCTCAAGTAGACAAATTCACATTGGGTAACATCTTCAACATTGATAACACCCCACTTTGTTCTTCTTCCTCTAATTGTTTCGCCGGTTTGGGTAGCAATAATATCTTCAGAACCAACAATGGCAAATGGTAACAGATCTCTAATATCTTTGTTTAGCTGCTTTTCATCTTCAGTTAGACCAAATTCTCCATCTTCATCATCTTGACTAATTGGATATTCATATGGGTACATTCTAAAGTTATAATGCTCGAACTGCGCTTGTAAAATCTTCTTGAAGTTCGATCTTTCATCAAGTGTTAAAGTATCTGATTTGGCGATAATCGGAACAACATTAGCAACTTCTGTTAATTTTTTTAAAACAACTAAGTCTAAGTTTTTCAAACCATAACCATTTGGTTGAATGAAATACAAAATACAATGGACTCTTGTATCTTTAATATATTTTTCTCTTGATGCGTTTAATTCTTTTCTTAAATATTGATTTTGTTGATCTTTAATATATTTTAAAATAGGTTCCCAACATTTTTCATTGTTGATTTGATCACCAAATCCAGGAGTATCGATAATGTTTAAATTTAACTTAACATTGTTTTCTAATAAAGTATGGGAAGTCAATTTAATTTCAGAGGTTGAATCAATTGGTTCGTAAATGGATTTTCTACCGTTTGAGTCAACCATATGGGAAGAAAATAAAGTGTTAACTAACGTTGATTTACCCAAACCTGAATAACCAACTAACATAACATTCAAAGTAAAACCTCTTTTTAATAATCTGTTTTCAATTTGAGTAGTGATGGTATCGAAACCAACGTAATTTGTTGGTTGAACAAAAGAACTTGGACCAGTTGTTGGATGTTGTTGTGGTGGGGCGTAGTTTTGAGTATCAGCCATTTTATAGTATTATAAAGATCGATTGTTATAGTTTCCTGTAACGTTGTTATCCTGATAACGGTAAACGATAAAAAAGATATAAAAACAAGGGCAGATCTGTTAACTACAGCTGGATCATCTTTGATGTTAAACAAATGAACACAATACAAAACAAATTCCGGAATGAAATGAAAACGGAAAGTAGATTAGACGCGTGAATGACATAAGCAGAGTTTATTTTAATGACAGAGCCGGTGTCATAAGCACAAAATAAATTTATTCAGAATAACTCTCATATTCACAGTCCATCTTACTTATGCTCATGGCCTTCCAAATTTTTCAGTCTCTACCTTACAGGTTCGATCCATTCGATCCTTGGATTGGGATTGTTTGTTTGGTAGAGTAATTGATTAGTTAGTATATTTAACTTTAATATCCACATGTTTGATACTGAGGCTTCAATTACCTTTGAATTATCTACAACCGATAAATATACATATACACCATGGCTTCCCTATCTTTGAAAGGTACCGGCCTCATATCTCTAGAGAATCTACTACCAAAGTACACATTCCCAAAACTATCTCTATCTTTACTACCAAGCTTTCTTCACACACCACAACAGCAACAACAACAAGAACAGCAAACAGACAAAAGATTGATTGAACTAGCAGAACAGCTAGCACAAAACCCAGATGTTAAACCATTCTTCCACGATAACGGTATCTTAAACGCTGCTCCAAAAAAGAAAACTTCTCATATGAAGAGAAGGCAAAGACTATATGCCCCTGGTGACAAACAAATCAAACTGAACAACAACTTAAACAGATGCCCATCTTGTGGTCATTACAAAAGATCGCATTTCTTATGTATGAACTGCGTTTCTGAAATCAAGAAGCTTTGGAAAGAAACCGACGCTGAGAAGCAGGCTGAACCATACAAAGAAGAATTCGTTAACCCATTGGATGAGAAAGTGCTATACCCTGGTAAAACTGAAAGATCCCATGAAAGACAATTAAGACTGAAAGAATATTTAGTTCAAAGACCAAAAACTTTACCTGTTGAGCCAACAAAAAAGAATAATAAATGATTTGAATTGACCTCTTACCCCCCTCCTTCACCCTGTGTATTGGGTTCTTTCAACTTTGTGAATTAAGCTGAAGAATTAAAATACTCTTGTATATATGCACTACATATCATAGTTAAAATAACCGTTCTGTAACATTTATAGTGATCTCAAATCAACGTTTAATTAATAGAACTTTATATAAAGCCTCAAAATTAAACTACTACAGTTACATTCTCAGTCGACGCTTAAAATACTGTCGTCGCGACGATGCCATCTAGCCGCATCGCCAAAGCCTAAAAAAACCTGAAAGAGAAAATTTGACAAAAAAAGAATCAAAATGGACTGATAAAACGGTTTATCTAATTTCTAAACGCTTATATATACCTGTTGATAGATCTTCCTTGAAATAGTTGGAAGAGATTAATTCAACAACCAGCAGATATAAAGGGATATAACAATGCCATCTGTATCTTTCAAAGAACCAAACCCCAAAAGGTTGAAGACGAGTCCAACACCAGAACCGCAATCTTCATCTTCCAGATCCATCTCTTCATCTCTTAGATTAACATTACCAAAGCATCCACTAAAAATCAAACCCTCAGGTAATTTACTAATATCAACAGATGAAGAATTATCGAAAATTAACCAGTCAATGGGACTTATTTTCTCAAGATTGTCCGATGAATTAATTTTAAAGATAGTTGGCTATCTAGATACAAAACAAGACCTTTGCAACTTAATGTCAACGAGTAAATTCTTCTATGGGTTCCTAAGTTTTGATGATATTTGGAAGAGCTTATATTTAAACCACTTGTCTAAATTACCGGAAAATGAAATAACAAATTGGAAAGGATCTTGGAAAAAATCCATCTTGAAAATAGATTCAACGGAAACTGTCAATTGTGATCTAGTTTATTCTGATTTAATCTATATACCTTATCAGAACTCCCAAGTTAACTATCAAGAAATTTTCAAAAACGTTATAGCACAAGAAAAACATTACATTAAATCAACGCCTTCGAATTTGACAGCAGTCTCTGACTTCCCTAAAGGTCGCATACCAAGATTACCAGAATCATCAATGGACCCAAAATTGTTCAGCTCAAAATGGCACGACCATCCATTCATCCTAACACCTGACTCACCCACTAGATGGCCAAAATGGGACACTGAGTATTTAGTGAAAAGGTTCCCAAATGTGACTTTCCGCCAAGAATGTGTTGAATGGCGGCTTGACCTGTACTCCCAATACTCGAAACGAAACCTTGACGAAAACCCACTTTATTTATTTGACTGTAATTCAACAGCGATGCAAGAACTGAAGAGTGAGTTTAGTAAACCAGTTGCCTTCCAAACGGACTATTTTGACATTTTTACTAATTCATGCAGACCGGATAATACGTGGTTAATAACAGGACCTGAACGATCAGGTTCCACTTTCCATAAAGATCCAAATAATACAAGTGCTTGGAACACAATCTTGAGTGGGTCCAAGTTATGGATTTTGATGCCGGGGAATATGAAACCTCCTGGTGTTCATACAGATGAACAAGAGTTCGAAGTTACTAGTCCTTTAGGGTTAGCAGAATGGGTACTTTCTGGGTTTTATAACGATACCGTGAAGATATCAGAAGGTGCTGTTAATGAGGATGGGTTGAGTGTTGTTATTGGTGTTGCGTTTGAGCATGAGTGCGTTTACGTTCCTAGTGGTTGGTGGCATGCTGTTATTAATTTAGAGGATACTGTTGCATTGACTGGGAATTTTGTACCAAATGTGAAGCTAGGTCGTGTTTTGGAGTTTTTCAAAAACAGAAAGGAACAAATCAGTGGATTTCATGGATTGAAGTTCACTAAATTCTTGAAAGAAAAGATGCGGAAGGGTGAAGTTAAAGGAGAGATATTTGATGATTTTATTAGAAAGACTGCGTTGAAAGGGGAAAGCTTATTGAACGATGAAGATGTTGGTGAATTGGATTGTGGTGTTGAACTGCCTGTTTATGAACTGTTTGTTGAATTAATGAAGTTGAATGGGTTTAGCGCTGAATTGGAGAAAGGTTTGGAAGATATGAGAAATACTGAAAGAGCTGCCAAAGAAGGACAAGTTAAGAGATCGGAACTTTGGGAGAAGCTGACAGAAGAAAAGACAGGCGGTTTTAGTTTCGGGTTTGGCTTTGGCTCTGATTATGACGACGATGATAATAATAACGAATGATCAAGTAGATATTAATGCAATTAAAATTTCTATATTTCTAAATATACATAACAGACATGACAAAAAAAAACCGTAACAGGCAAAGGTATATACTATTTATTGTTCCAACTTGACCTCTTTACCACTCTTTAAAATTTTACTAACAGCTTCATAAACGCCCAAGAATATGGCACCACCAGCACTAATCCACATTGTTCTTGGACCAAGACCTCTCAACAAAACTCCATAACCTTCTTCAGTAACGATCCTCTTGAATAAAACATGAACGGGGATTCTAACTTTACTTAACATCAATCTAGTTTTCAGGACATCCAATGGAGTTGTCACTGCAGCAGCCAACCCACCTGCTATAGAACCACAAACCGAGCTCTTCAATGGGGACAAAGTGCTCGTATTATCGTACATTGCCCATTTCAGTTTCAGATATTCGTATAATGGGAATTGAATCATAGTGAACGGGATTTCTCTCATGATCGTAGTTCCCCAACCCCTGTATAAACCTGTACGTATTCCTTCACCCGATTGATTAGTTATGATATATTTGAATGATTCATACGAAGTTTTGAATTGTAAGGATTGCGTTCTTTGTTTGATGACTTCGGCCGGAACTCTGACCAAACACGCAGCAACCTCACCGCACGATGCACTTATCATATGGGCTAAGTTAATTGCTGTGGCCTTCGAGTCGATGTACAATGGTAATTTTCTTTTCAAGTAATTTTTTGAAGTATCATAAGTGACGAAGAACAAGGAAGCAGATGGAGCTGATGCTACCACAGCTGATCCTAAACCACGGTACAGACCTTTGAAACCACCGTTCGTGAAAAATCCACCTTTGGCTTGTAAACGGGTTTTAACTGTATCAATCGGAAAAAACGCAATATCCGTTGCAGTACCGGCTGCACCACCACTCTGTATAAATTGAGAAAAGAAAATGTGAGATGTTAGTAAACACGACATAGATGAGAGTTTTTATACTTTGTTATTCCTGGGAGAAGTGGAGAAGTGAGATACCTACCAATAAAGAGATGACGAACTGTGTTGAAGTGTCCATTATGATATTGCCTGTAGGTTTGGATGGTGGTGTGTAGAGCTTGTAAAGGATCGGTGATGGTAGGTGATATAAAGGAATCCAAGCCGACTTTTAACTCTTAAGTCTTTAGAAAAGCACATAGAGACCAAACCGACGACAATGATTCATTACCATCACGTGACTAAATGGAGTCATCGGACCAAAAAATACAAGAAAATCGACGCCAAATTAAATCTCAAGAATCGACGCGACTATAATTACAGCCATACATCTGCCAGCTTAGATCCACGTGCCAATTGAGACAAAAAAGGCAAATTGGCGAAGGAAATAAAAAAACCGAGCGAAGAAAATTGGGTTTTTGGATCGGTGCCTATCTTTTTAATCTATTTCATTTCAACTGGGCTATTTCGGATTTGTTCCTTTCGGTATACAAGACTGACTTATTCCCTGGACAAAATAACTAATATTTTACAAACATATACTCCCTGGTTAGATAATATCACACTTTTATCCATACTATACGATTAAAATACTGTATTACGTTTTGTGAGTTGTTTATTATTGGTATTTCTAAACCCCACAATTCCATTACAAATCAATTTATTTTATCATAAGACCTTTTGGCACTTATCAACTTATTTACTTCTGAAAACACAAGAACGGAGGAAAAACCCGTAATTTAAATTTTACAAAAAGAAGACACAGGCACAGACATACTAAGAATCATACATCATAATGCTGAGAACTCAAATATCAAAACAGTTTAGTACCTTAACTGGAACAAAGAGATTTTTGTCAACTTCATCAATCTTGAAGACTTCCTCAACGCAAGTGAACAATGCTTCTCCTGCTTCAGCTTCAACAACAGCACAACCTCCAAAAGGTTCCCCTATCTCACTGGAAAACATGAAGAGAGAGGACTCGTTATATGGTACTAGACCAATTTACTTGGACATGCAAGCAACGACGCCAACTGATCCTAGGGTTCTTGACAAGATGCTTGAATTCTACACTGGTTTATACGGTAACCCACATTCTTCAACCCATGCTTATGGTTGGGAAACAGATAAGGCTGTTGAAGTTGCAAGATCTCACGTTGCTGAGGTCATTAAGGCCGATCCAAAGGAAATTATTTTCACGTCTGGTGCTACTGAATGTAACAACATGGCAATTAAAGGTGTTGCCAGATTTTACGGTAAGACAAAGAAACATATCATTACTACACAGACCGAACACAAGTGTGTTTTAGATTCTTGTAGACATTTGCAAGATGAAGGTTTTGAAGTCACTTATTTACCTGTTAATCCCGACGGATTAATTGACTTGGAAACTTTAGAAAAGACGATCAGAAAGGATACTTGTTTAGTTTCAATTATGGCAGTTAACAATGAAATCGGTGTTATTCAACCACTAGAAGAAATTGGACGTATCTGTCGTAAGAACAAAGTGTTCTTCCATACTGATGCCGCTCAAGCTTACGGTAAGGTTGAAATCGACGTTAACAAATGTAACATTGACTTGATGTCGATCTCTTCCCACAAAGTCTACGGACCAATGGGTATCGGTGCCTGTTATGTCAGAAGAAGACCAAGGGTTAGATTAGACCCAATAATCAACGGTGGTGGACAAGAAAGAGGTTTGAGATCAGGTACTTTGGCCCCACCACTAGTTTGTGGGTTTGGTGAAGCCGCTAGACTAATGACAACCGAATACGAATACGATCACCAACACATCACCAGACTATCGGATAAACTACTTACCAACCTATTGAAAATGGAACATACACAGTTAAACGGGTCAAAAGAGTCAAGATACCATGGATGTGTCAACGTTTCGTTCGCTTACGTCGAAGGCGAGTCTTTATTGATGGCATTGAAGGATATTGCCTTGTCGTCTGGTTCGGCATGTACTTCTGCTTCATTGGAGCCTTCGTACGTTTTGCACGCGCTAGGTGCCGACGATGCCTTGGCTCATTCGTCAATCAGATTCGGCGTTGGTAGATTCACTACTGAGGATGAAATTGATTACGTTGTCAAAGCATTGACAGAAAGAGTCACATTCTTGAGAGAGTTGAGTCCGTTATGGGAGATGGTTAATGAAGGTATTGACTTGAATTCTATTGAGTGGGCCGGCCATTGAATTAATTAATTAATTTGTTTTGTATAGTGTGTTTATTCATCCATGCCTTTTCCGTCTGTTGATTTAACTTGATTTTCGTTTTTTTTCTTTTTATGTTTATAGTCTTACTTATCATTTCTCTCCCCATTTTTTGTTTTACTCTTTACTTATAGTTACACATTGTTTGGGAGCCGACTTTCTGTCTGTGTTCTTTTTCCCTTTCAGCACTTTATTTTCTATTCAAATGATCGTTTTTTTTAGTATATATATTCAAATTCATATGAGAAACTCATCAGTATGCTACTAACGCTCTAAATTGCTGAGTATGATGTTAATCAGAGAACTTAGTAAACCATCATATACATGACAATATATATTTATTAATAATAGTAACAAAGCAAAAAAGACACATAAGAAAGAATATAGTAGTAATCTACAAAACGGATAAATAAAATAAAATAGAGTATTTAAGAATGAAAAAATGTTTAGAGTGAAAAGGGGGAAGCCTCAAAAAACACAGACAAGGAGAAGATACAGCTTTGACGCAGTTAGATTCATGAGATAATTTCAATCTTCACCGTCACTTAAGTCAGGATTAATAACCCTTAAACCACCTCCGTTACCATTGCTATTTGGTTTCGAACCATTCGAGCCACCAGTAGCACCACTAGCGGATACGCCAGCAGCTGCATCAGGTAAGGAACCATTACTGAAACGTCTGTTGGCGCCAGGTAGATCCAATCTATCATCTTCACTGACGAATCCAAACGCAGAACCGCCAACAGTCCCAACACCTAGCCCTCCAGCATTTCGTATTCCCCCATGTTGGTCATAAATCGGTGGTGCAGGCGGTGCTAAAGACATGTGAATTCTCTTATCATTAGCTTCGTCGTCTGAATCGTCATCATTGTCATCGTCATGACGCTGGCGGTACCAAAGGAGGAATAAAAGACCTATAATGGCAGCAGCACCGATCACCGAACCAACTACTATACCCGCAATGGCACCTTTTGAAAGTGATGATGAGCCTGATGATCTGGAGTTTGATTCAGAGTTGGCATCTAGAGAACCTGAGCCACCCGATGATGATGGCGGTTGGGAGGACGTATCTGATGGTTGCGTTGTTGGTGTAACTGACTGTATTATGGTGATGATCGAGGTTTGTGTTTGACCTGGGGAAATCGAAGTGGAGATGATAACAGATGGTTCGACAGTAGTTGTAGATGAAGATGAGTGTGAAGAGGAAGATGATGATGTGGAAGTGGATGTTGTAGTTGTTGTAGCACTAGATGTTGATGAGGTTGATGAGGTAGTTGAAGTAGAAGAACCTGTTGATGAGGTTGATGAGGTAGTAGAAGTAGAAGAACCTGTTGAAGAGGTTGAAGATGAAGAAGAAGATGTTGTGGATGCTGAAGTGGTTGTATGTGAAGTTGTAGAAGATGTCGTAGAAGATGAACTTGAACTTGAAGACGTTGAACTACTAAAACTTTCGTTGTCATTTTTAGCAATATTATCTTCATCGTAATAAACTGAATAGTAAGAACTACCACCACAGTTTTGATAAGGCCAACCCGAACAAGCAACATTACAATTTGAATCACTTGAAGAAGACCCACTTGGTTCTGAATCCCCACAGTAACATTCATCACCGTTCAATAGGGCAGCTATACCTTTACCTGCACATTGTTCTTGACAGTATCCTGCTGATTGATAAGTATAAGCGGTACCTCCTGATAAACCGGATAGCGAATTGGATTGATAACAGCCAAGGTAGGTAAATGCAGCAGTAGAAGGTTGGAGCAGTAATAACGTTGATATTATTAGACTTTGTGTCTTAATTGATAACATTATTATGATTTCTCTTTCTATTTTGTTTGCTTCGCAGGAAGAATGGATGTATGTATAAACGGTTTATTCTATTGATATAAGAAAAAAGAACAGAATTATTTTGGATATGATTTGTTAATGTTTATTTTGGCGATCAACTAATGAAAAAAGAAATGAAAGAAAATGTACGAGTTGTATTTATCTATATGAAGACTATGCTAATAGGTGTATGAAAGTTAATCAATTGTTTTGTTGATCTACCTATGTATTAATATGTGAATGTTGAAAACGATTGTTCTTTTGAATGGAAATGAAGACTGACTAGACCGATTTAATATTGGATCAGGTTCTGCTGTTGATGAATTGAAGTCGTGTATTTTGAACTACCAATTGAATCGAAGGGCTATCAAGGCACAACTAGGAGTATAATAAAGGTATGAGCAGAAAAAAGTGAAAAAAAGGTATTAAGGGAAATGAAAATGGTAAACAAAGGTGAGTGGAGTGGTGTGAGGTTGATTTTTGAACACTGTACAGAGACACTCTGTTTATAAAAGACGCTTTTGTTTATCAGCAAGTGAATAAAGACAAAAGTGTATATATATGTATTTAAATATATATACGTATGTATATGGAAGATAAAGATACAAAAGAAATGAAATAGATCAACAACAAAGGGTTAACGAAAAACAGCAACAACAAAAGAAAACACAGGAACAGATAGAGAGTGATTGATCATTGACTGCTTGATTAATTGATGGAACACAGGTCAAAGTGGAATGCATTGCTCTAAGAGCCGAAACAAACATTTTGGAACACGGAATCAATAGACAAAGGAACTGTTATGCAGAGAAACAATGAGCGGTTTCAATGGAGGATTACGTAAAGGGTGTTTGTACGTGTGGATGGGTACAGGTGGAACGGTGAAGACAAGGAATGGAGTGTTAAAATGTAAAGTGTACTTATTAATAATGTTAATTGTAAAATGTATTATGTAATATGTAATTTGTAAAATGT
>JAHDIT010000191.1:0-14890 GCA_019232045.1 Ogataea degrootiae
ATGGTCTAGTTGGTTATGGCATCTGCTTAACACGCAGAAAGTCCCCAGTTCGATCCTGGGTTTGATCATTAGCTTTACTTTTTTTTGACTCCCTGTATCAATCAACGGAAGAATGGAAGAAAAACAAGTAATCACCAGATACTTTTTGAAACTCTTCAAATAAAAACCCTGTATGATTCTAATAGTAGGAGATAACATAAGCTAATTCTTGGATTATAAACATCTACCATTGGGATTCATTGACTAGAAGAAAATCCAAGAAGTCGAGTAACCACTGCACGCACCCTCTTTTCTCATGTTTAGAGTCAACAAAAAGAAAGAGCTTAGCTGTAAACGCACAGCTCGTGATATATCTCTGATCTTCAAAGCCCTGGTATAATAAGCTCATTACTGCATGATCTATGTAGTTGGAATTGCGAAACCGCACTTTACAGGCTTTTGTGCATTGACACTGGACAAGCAAAAAAGGATATGATTTTTTTTTGAGAATTCAAAAATTGTTTAAGAATATAAAAGATAGATAATAGAGTCAATCACAATAAATTAGTATATATTTGAAATTTCAAATGCCAAAACCACATCAACTAAGATTCTGAAATTATGAAATTACTTCGGTTAAAGTGAAATATAGAGTGATGTAAGATGAGCTACCTTTACACAGTGGTTAATGATGCACCCACATGGTAATCCTGTAACAAGAATTGAATAAATTCCCTCAACTCTGAAAAAATAAGCAGCTTATTTGGAGAAACAACAAAACAACAGAACAGGCCAACGCCATTCATTTGTTTCTATTTTCAGAGCTTCAAAATCTAAACTGTAAGGATAACATTAATGGTACTTTCTTTTTTCGGAGGCCTACAAAAAAATATATAGAGATTAATAACAATACTGTTCTCCGAGAGGCTCGTAGCTAATCGGGATAAGTTCTATTGAAAAAGGTGAGAATATCTCCGGGTTCTTCCTCCCATCACCCTAAGGGTTCTATTTCTATTTGACGTACATTGTTTACTTATTGTAGAAATGCCATCGATAAGGATGATAATGCCAAATGTCCTACTGGTTCTTGAATAACGTTCAGCAGTCTACAATTCAAAGACTTAGCCTTCAACTCACTAATAAATGTATGGGAATTTTGATTGAGCGAAAATTTTTCATACTTGAAGTGCTACCCTACTACTGTGACACCACCAATGGAGTTCCAAAAAAATTCAACCTGGCCTAAAAGAGTATTTCCTGCCATTATAAATTGCTGGAGAATAATGTGTCAATTGGGATATTATGGAAAAATTTCCAAATTTTTTTTTACCATCACTGTTGATTTATATTTGTTGACAAGAATTAATAAAATGTGCGTGATCGTTATTATTGTAGTGCTTATGAATCCCGATTGAGATCAAACAATAGATTTTTTGGACAATTTCAAGGCGATGTTGTTTGTACAGGGACGTCTTCCAAATTAGAATTGAAGAAGATGGAGAACAAATAGTTTCAGTTTTCAACAATTTTGTTTGAGGTACTTCTCAGCTTAGCCATCATTGGAATTTACCACGAGAGACATGAAACGGGGGAAAGAGAGGGGAGGGGGGACGCAAACTAGTAAATGAGGGGGCAATGGAGGGGGCAGCCAAAACCCCATGGCGGGGAAGATCTGGGATCATGCCCGGGGAGAAAGGGAGATCTGGGGAAGTGCAGCGTGTAAGAAGAGGGACATTCTTAGGTAGGCTACTCACGTTTGCGGGCCGCACTTTCTGGACAAACAGGACAAGACAACAGGCTACTCCAAAAAACAGCTTTTTGGCTTACTGTTCACCCCTCTCCCCTCTTTGGTAGATAAAAGATAAATGGTAACCCAGTGGTATAACCTTAGATGTGATTTTCTCCTCCTTTGAATGGTATCTGTCAATTCAACTCGTCTCTCTGGAACATTCCAACGACAGCACCATCACTGGAATAAACAGGGATATCATCCTTCTAATGAAACAGACTGGGATCAAGTAGGGCAGAAGCGCCACATGCTTTTATTTTTTATGGCTCCGTTCGCTAATTATCTCTGGCACGGCGTGGTAGACATCTATATGACTAACTCCATTCTAACCGACCGGACACCGTCTTGCAACAACCTTTGAAATTATCCATGTTTTTAAATTATCCCTTGATGATGAAGTTAAGCCGGACTTTGTGATCATGTAATGATGGATGTCAGGAGTCCCACTGTTTTATCAAATCATTAAGACACGACTACTCCTAAGAACCAGAACAGAGCAGAGAGTAGGGCGATTTCTTTATACAAGTCCAGGAGCACCCAGCCGGCCGGTATTTGCACGCGGCGCAGCGGTTTATAAGCTGGTCATGAATTTATTAAACAAGTGGTTTTTTTTAGTTGGTTGCAGCTATCCATATCCTTTCTATACGGTACTATAAATACTTACTCAATTCCTTTTCTTTGTTTCATCGATTATATGTAGGTGAATTCATTCACATATATAGAGGAATCTTTAGTATTACGAGAAAAATCAAAAGCTTTCAAAAAACTACTATTTAGATTGGATCTCTTCTTATTTTAAATCCGTTTATAATAATATATATATTATATTTGCAAAATTTCCTATAATAAGTTACAACAACAAAAACACAAATAATAGATACAAAATGACCAAAGTTGCAGTTTTAGGTGCCGCTGGTGGTATTGGCCAACCATTATCTTTGATGTTAAAACTTAACCCATACATCAATGATTTAGCTTTATTCGATGTCGTCAACGTTCCTGGTGTTGCCGCCGATTTAGGCCACATTGATACTGATACCAAAATTACCCATCACTTGAAATCTGACAACAATAATACTGGTTTAGCTGCTGCTTTAAAAGACTCTGATTTTGTTATAATACCTGCTGGTGTTCCAAGAAAACCAGGTATGACGAGAGACGATTTGTTCAAGATTAATGCTGGTATTTGTTCCGATTTAGCTCAAGGTATTGCAGAAAACTGTCCTGATGCTTTTGTTTTAGTTATTTCTAACCCAGTTAACTCCACTGTTCCAATCTTTGCTGAAATCTTTAAGAAAAATGGCACTTTTAACCCACGTAAATTGTTTGGTGTTACTACTTTAGATTCAGTTAGAGCTAATACATTCATTTCCGAGATTGCCAGTGAACAAAAAGATCAAAACCCGACTGGTTACAACGTTAGAGTCGTCGGTGGTCACTCAGGTGAAACCATTGTTCCGTTATACTCTGTTTGTGCTCCTCACGTTTATCAATCCTTATCAAACGAGCAGAGAGATTCCTTAGTGCACAGAGTTCAATACGGAGGTGATGAAGTGGTTGAAGCAAAGAATGGTGCAGGTTCTGCTACTTTATCAATGGCTTACGCCGGTTACAAATTCTTACATGCTGCTTTAGCTGCTCAAGATAACACAGCTGGTATCATTGAATCGTCGTACATTTACTTGGATGAATCAATTCCAGGTGCTACTGAAACTAGAGAATCAATCAAGAACTCTTGTGGTGAACAATTGGATTTCTTTTCTATGCCTGTGGTCTTGAGTAAGGACGGTATTAAGGAGATCAAGCATGATATCTTGAACAGAATAAATGACAAAGAAAGAGAAATGCTATTAGTTTGTTGCAACACATTGAGCGGTAACATTCAAAAGGGTGTTAGCTTTATTAAAGGTTAAAAAAGTTAATTTGTTTTTAATTTGTTTTTGCTTTTTTACAATAGAGCAAATTTTTGCAATTTTAATAAGCTTGGCTTGTTTGATAAATATGAGCAATTACCTCTTTCTGATGATGACCACTACTACTCCACGCTTCCTTTCTTTGATAATGACCACACATAAGTTTTTGCCTTTAGTTCCTGTTTTTCCAACTTTGTTAAATTCGATTTTCACTGTCTTTTACAGAGCTTAGTTTTATTGTGTATACCTTATACTTATTTATTTATTTATTCGTTAGTTGATTTTACTAGTTAACAAATTCATATCCGTATTGTAAGCCTTTGTAGCTTTCAAAGAGAATCAGGAAGGGATAGCATTTTCTGAACTCCATAAAAATTTACCCAGTCCCACTTCCGTTGCATCCCCCTCCCCCCCCGTACTAGGATTGTGAAACGATACCGAAGTAATCAGCACCAACATATCAAAGACAATACTTGTAAGTTGACGAATGAAGGGCAAATTGGGGTATAATCTTGAAAGTCTCCATTACTCACAAGAAAAGTAACCTTAAATATCTCTAAGAATCTATGTATAAAACCAAATCATAGTTTTTTTTCCACAGTTTTTAATTCAGTTTCGTTTAAAAAAATAAGGGTTTTGAAATATTAAAGTACGTACGTATAATAAGTAAAAACAAACATTTTATCAAGTTATATCCAACAGAAGTGATAAAAAACCATACATACAAACAGGGCACACAGCACACAGCACACAGCACCTAGCAAGAGAAACAAAGAGTTTTTGAAGAAGTTGCAATTTTTTCCAAAAAAGGAAAAAACAATTAATATTACTATTTAATTTTTTATTTAAAAACTATCAAGTGAAGTCTTGTTATTAGTTATATCATATAAATTAGATGTAACCGATCTTGTTGGCGATATCTAAAGCATCGTAATCAGCAGTTAATCTAACGTAAGCCTTCTTAGTACCGTTTGGTCTAATTAAAGTGTTAATCTTTAAGATTTCAACTTCGTATAATTCCTTAATGGCTTGCTTAATTTGGTTCTTGTTAGCCTTTAGGTCAACTTGGAAAACTAAAGTGTTACCATCTTCAACCTTCTTCATGGCAGATTCAGAGTTAATTGGCGATTGAATAACTTTGTAAGCATCTAATCTTGGAGCATGTGGAACAGACTTGGTGTATTTTGGAGATCTAGCTAATTTTAAAGTCTTTGGTAATCTGAAAGTAGTTGAGGTTCTGACCTTTAAGGACTTTGAAGAGTTAGTACCTTTTAAGGCAGCCTTCTTAGCAGCTTGAGCTTTAACAGTGGCTATAGTAATTGGAAATTAATAATAAAATTAATTTATGTTAGTAAATTGAAATTTATTAACTTGGTAAAGTTACTAAGAGGTATTAACCTTGTTTCATTGACATAAGAGAATAATAGTGGGGTAAAATTGAATTTGATAGTATGTATGAAGCTTATAATGCTATATTGTCATAGTTTGATTTCTCTCTACGTAAAGAATATTCATTCGATTGTTCAAGTATTGGAGATAGTTTTTATTCATTCGAAGTGGCACCACAATGCCTTTACTTTAACTAAGGAGTACCCAATAAGCGTAATCTAATGTGAATTTGCAAGGCTATAAATTCTCTTTGAAAAGACTCTGAATTTGAGTCGTAAATAGTCCATTCTATTTCTTTCTTTGGGTTCGATGATGTAGTTTCTCAAAATAAGCTATGATACATCAGATAGGTAAAGTCTCAAATTGGTTGCTGATGCTGGTGAATTTTGTATTTCACTAAACTATCCAATGTCATAGAGCATGATATTACTTAAACGGTCTAGCTACTCATTTCGTATTTCAATACTCGCTTTCAATTTGTTAAATACTTAATACTATAGTAAATGCATTGTAACGCAAACAGGTTGTTGCTGAGGCTGTTGTTCATTAATATTTTGATATGCTTAAATACGTTTTTTAATTTCGTAATCAATAATTGTTAACTCGTCTTGTTGTAATTAATATCTTTCTCTAATGTCAATATCAAGTTGTTTCTCTGTGGTTCAATGTTGCTCTTTACTTACTTGGAGCCATTTTTAAATAATACTAGTATTGGTTTAACTAATTTTTCAAGAAAGGTCCTTTGTAACAAATACAAAATAATCAATACTGTACTATTTTCTTTTAATCAAGTTTAAAATTTTCTCACCAAAAGACAGACACACCTCTAGGCTAGCCAAACAAACACTATGGCCATAGTAATCCACAATACAAAGAATCAAGGATTTTTCCAAAGAGGAGGAGGGAGAATGACAGATTTCGGGCATGCCAAAATGAAAATTTTATTAGCAACAGTTCCAGAGAAAAAACTTTTCACGGTCATGTAAGTCACGTGAGAAAAATATAAAATTATGGTGGTGCTAAGTGTAAATAGAATGAGAGAGGGTTTGAAAGCCCATGAAGATAACACGTGATGAATATGTGGATGTATTCTTAACGCGATCCCATACATTTTGTTGGCTTGGAAAAGACGGTGGACTAAGGATACTACTATGTTTACTCACAATTTCCATATAATCCTTATCGGTTTATAAATACTAACAAGTGATTTATTATTTATCGTTATCGCTAATATTTACATATATATATATACATGAATTTTGTGTCTCGTAAAAAAATACCGTTATTATAAGAGCATTTGTGCCAGCATATGATATGATAGGATTATGATAGAGTACAAGATTTAGAGGCCTAAATTCTTCTTTGTTTTGGAGATCTAACACCACCGAACTTGATTGGAGTGAAATCGGATAATCTAGTAATACTTTCCCTAATACCAGTACCTTCTTTACCTCTTAGAGCATCAAAGAATGCCTTTCTACCTTTACCGAATTCTCTAACAACGATTTCCAAGTTTGAGTCTCCTCTGAATAATTCTTTTTCTCTAACGAATTTGAAAATATGGGAAGCAAGCTGGAAGGTAGCCTCGTACTCACCTCTTTGTGACTTTCTGAAACCCAAACAGCCTGTCGATTTAGAAATAATAACTTTTTGTGGTAATGTTAGATAATATAAAACTTTTTCATTGTATGTTAATTGTGGATTGTTTGCTTCATAATTTAAGTCAACTTCAACTTTATTTAATGTCATATACGTATTGTTTTTTCTGAATTTACAATGCAAAACGTATTTAAGTGTTTTCATGTTACGGTCCTTTTTAGTCGAAACTTGTTGCTGCTGCTGTTGTTGTTGTATGATTGAATCCTTTTGGTTCTTTAAAGCTGAGCCAAAAGTTGTGAATGAACTTGATTCATTGAATAACGGTTTGTATGAAGTGAAGTCTTAATTAGGTATATATGCTTTAAGGTTAGTAAAAGAATGCTTATATTCAATGAGACAGCTTATCATTGGTAATGTTTTATAGATGGATGGATACTTACATCTTAAACCACCAAACACCCTACTTGATTGGGCAAAATTAGTTTTGCGTATTAGCCTATTGAACATATTTTATGAGTTGGTATATATGATTGGATATATGCACAGGTGAGTAGGTAGATGAATTTGATATTGAAGGGATGGATTACTCAAAATATAATTGGAATCAAGGAATTTAGAATATTGATACACCAAATAGTGACTTCCTGAATTCTGTTGCATATTAGATTGAGTGATTGAATTTACTATGTGAAAACGACTCTCGAAACTTTTCAAGATTTAAGTGTGCAAATGTGATTATATAAGCAATGATATAATAATATCTTTACGTCAACAACCAACAACCCAAACTTCCGCGCCACAAAAATTGGAGATATATCCTTCTTTTTCTGTTTGAGTGCCCACTGTATGTGTGTGTGAATGTATATATATATATATGGTTACAGAAAATACAGTATATAAAGAATATAGAGTATATAAATATATACAGACTAGTTACTAATAAGTTGATATGAGGTTGATACGGCTATTTGTCTGCTTCTCTGTCTAATTAATGTCTTTATTTTTTGTATGATGATGGTTAAACAGGCATATTTCAATTCAAGTAGTAGAAATAAACTGCCACCTGCTTTTCTCTTGTTTCTTCATCCCCAGGGAAGAACCACGCCACGCCGCGCCTCCTTTTTGTTCCCTTCCCCCTTTCCACCAGGCAAGCCATCAGGCAGAAGGCCTCAATTCACTTTCAATTCTCAGGTGTATGTTATCTACTTTCTCTACGCTATTTACTTTCCTTTGTTATTTGATCCTGCTAGTTTGTTTTAAATGTTTACACGACAATACTCTCGCATTTCCCATTTACATACATACATACTTATGTGTATTTTTGATACTATTGATACTTTGATTCCATCTTAATACACGAGTCATTTAATCCCGTATTTCAAATTCACACCTCTATTCAACTTACAAATAAGCCATCAATTGTAATATTCGTCCTTTCCAGTCAATTGTAATAATCGCTTGACCTCATCAATTAATATACACGTCCCCTTTATATTATAAAAACTAGATAGGTTACCGTCTCTCTCCCCCTTCTAGGTCTTTAAAGTTATCCAATCTTCAAATCTGCGAATCAACTAATAAAATAGAATACAAATTCCGAATTTTTCCTGTTCAAATCAAATAAAAAAAACTAGAATAAAATAACTAATAAAACAAATAATCAAATAGCAACAACAAAGAAACTTGCAATTAACAGACTCACCTATTGCGAGATTTAGAATATACGTCTCATCATTTGTTTGTCTACAGTATCTGAAAACAAATAATCCCAACCACATCAAACTATTAAAAAAATATACAACCAACAATTAATCAAAATAAATATATACTTCTCACGAAATGGCGGTTGAATATTTAGTTGAAGAAGTCACAAACAATCTGACCAACACCACGAAACCAATGATAATAAAAGACATTGCTAAAATAGGAGAAGGTGCATTTGGTACTGTCATTCAAGCTCAATTAAAAACGGCAACTGCATCTGATGATCAATGGTTGGGGCCATTTGCAATTAAAAAAGTTCCTGCACAAACTGAATATAAAAGTAGAGAATTAGAAATCTTAAGGCAATCATCTCATCCAAATGTTGTTAGTTTAAAATATTTCTTTAATTATCCCAATCAAGAAGATAAAGGTAAATTATATCAGCATTTAGTAATGGAATCCTTGCCATGTACTTTACAGAATGAAATTAAAAGATATCATAATTCAAATTTAATGTTGCACGAATCTCATATTCAAATTTATTCATTTCAAATTGCAAGAGGTATGAATTACTTACATAGTTTTGGTACTTGCCATAGAGATATCAAACCTTCAAATATTTTAATCGACCCAGATACGTTAGTTTTAAAAATTTGTGATTTTGGTTCTGCTAAGAAATTAGAATTCAATCAGCCTTCAGTTTCATATATCTGTTCAAGATATTATAGAGCACCTGAATTAATTATTGGTTGTTCTTTATATACGACACAGATTGATATTTGGGGTCTAGGTTGTGTCATTGGTGAAATGTTTATGGGTAAGCCTGTTTTCCAAGGTCAAGATCCAATGTTGCAGTTGAGAGAAATTTCAAAATTACTTGGTCCTCCAGATAAGGAATTCATTTATGAATCAAATCCTTCTTATAATGGTCCAATTTATTCTCATAGATTGTACACTTCCAAAATTTCTCATAGGTTCCAGAAAGTGTTTTCACATGCTTCAACTGATGCAATTGATTTATTAATGAAAATTTTAGTTTACAAACCACAAGAAAGATTAAAGCCTAAAGTTATTATGGCTCATCCGTTTTTCCAACCTTTAAGAAACCCAGAGTTCAGAGTTACTCCAAGAACGGTTGGTTCACCAATATCAGTTCAAAACTTATTGTTTAATTTTAGTGATTATGAATTAACGATACTAGGTGATGAACTGCAAAATGTCCTGCCGTTATAATTCAAAAAATACCAAAAAAAAAAAAATAAACTTAATATGATGTTTTACGTTGCCCCTTTCTCTCTCTTTGTTATAAACTTAATGAAATCTGCCTCTTACCCCCCTTTCAATATATACAGATAATTGCATTGAAGCTGCCCTAAATCTTACAGTTTCCTATACTCTCCTCTCACACCTTTCTTTTATTTCTACTCACCCTTAAACTTTACCTTTAGCTGATTTTTGAGTTTATCCTCCTCTCCCATTTATTTTGATTTTTTACTAGCTTTTTTGTTTTCTGGTTTGATTTTTTTAAATAGCCCATATACCTTTGCACGTATAAATATTTTTCTTTCCGATCTGTTTGTTTTATTTCTTCCCCTCTATCTTTTTTTTAAACTTTGGTTTTTTGTTTTCGTTCTTTACTCCACACTCTTTGGCTCGAATAATATCTACCTGTTTTTGTCCTCACTTTTAAACTTCAAATTTTTGCTACTGCTAACATCCTATTTTACATTGAGTATAACCAGCCAATTGAATATATCTAGAACTTACTTCATTGATCTTTTTATCAAATTGAATGCATTTTTTGTTTTTTTAATTCCCCTCCTTTTTTTAGATATTAACAGTAATTTTAAATATTCCATGATTGCCAGCCATTATTGTCCTAGACCACTCTTTTGCACCGTTCTGTCTTGTTTCCTTTGGGAAATAAAAAAGGGTGAGGGCAACATCCCTGTTTCCACCCCCCTTTGGGAGAGAGATAGTGATTACATAATTTATGATTTTGAGAAATTGTTCTGATTTCTTTACGCATCATGTATTACAAATGAACATTGGTGAACTGAACTACATTAGTAGTTGCATGCCGCCCATTATACGTATACAGTTTAAATTTTCTTTGAATGAATTATTCAAATATTATGCAAATACTTTTTTTTGTGTTTTTAGTAGTAGTCCAGTAAGGGAACCAAGGTGTATATATGCGATAACCCCATCCCAGGTTCTGAACAGTAAGAGCTTTTCAAACTAAAGAAATAACTTCATTCTGATACAATAACCCATTCAATTTCAATTACAAAAGAAGGAAAAGAAGCACTCAAAATCTTCTTAGGGCAAATGTGAAGTAAAAGCGTAAGGTAGAATAAAGAACAATGGCAAACCCCATTTACAGAGCCAATGAATAATTATAATCATCTTCAATGTTCTGAACAACCCATAAAACAATACAACTTAACATAACAGAGAAATTGGCAAAAACGTTTTCTAATCCCATACCTAAAGTTGGCATCTCATTAAAACCTTTAATTAAAAACTTCAAAATTAGAACTAGGAATGAACCTGAAATACCGATAGCCAACAACGAGAATCCAATGAACAAAACCAATCTTGCTTGCCACTGCATTGATCCACCATTGAACCCTTCACTTGTAAGTAATTGTGATTTGTCAATCGAGTTAACTATGATCATACCGAAAGTTGAACAAACTATCGGAATCCAATCGATGAAAGTAACATGAACAACTGAGGCGTTTATGGTTTTTGAGTAAATTGATGCATCTATCATTGACCAGAAGCCAATTGAATATAATGCACCGGCAATGTAAATTGCAGCACTTTTAAGTGCTTGTGAGTTTGGGAACTTGATTAATGGGAAGCGGAACAGTCTTTCTTGTGTATCCATCTTTGTCTAACTTCTATTATTCTTCTTTTTCTGCTTGCTTCAGAGTGATGCCGTACTGTGAGCTAGTTGAAAATGTATGTATGCGGAAATGCGGGTCGTTAATCAATAAGGATATTCGAAATATAAAGCCAATTGAACTGGACTAAGTTTGTTTAAAGCTTTCTCCTAGTTGAATTATAGTGGTAGTATTAGTATTAGTTGTATGTTTTGCAGTTTTGTTTGATTAACAAGCTCACTGTTATTTTTTAAGCATTCGCCACACTGAACCAAGCCGTGGCTGGTGTATGCTGCAAGCGATCTGTTTAAGTGCGTATAAAGGATGATAAGAATGATAAGGATAAGGGTGATGATATGCAATGAATTAATTCAAGGTCGTACAAAAACATACACAATAGAAGCAAAAGGAAAGAAAAACAAATGATGCTAAAATGAAATTATAGAAAAACAAAAACAAGAATCAAAGAATGATAATTGAAGGAGAATACATCAACTCTAATACCTTTCAACTGGTTCTTCAGATGCGTTAATTAGTAAATCTTGTCTACTTGGTTGATCCTTTTTAATCCAAGATGGTAATAATCTAGAATCGTTCAAAATAATAACACCATTGAAAACCAAAGTTCCAAAGACTAACATCGCAAACCCAACCAGTTGCAATAGTTTGAAAGATTCCCAACCAATAATCAAAGAAACAACCCAAACCAAAAGGGTTCTTGAAGTATCGATTGTTGATCTTGCGGTTGCATTTAATTTTTCAGTTAAACTAATGCCAAAGAAATTAAAAGTAGAAATGAATAACATAATTAAAAAGGAGCTTATCAAGATCTTTGAATGTGTAAACATCAGACTGAAAGCATATACCATATCAAATGAACCTTCTCTACCTTCAGGTTTAGAGCCAATGAAAATATGGCTAATTATCATAAAGATAAACGCAATAGAGCCACCATAGAAACCTTCATAACCAACCAAATTCAGTGGTCTAACTTCCAAACTATCTAAAATATGCTCTTCAACGACAAACTGTGTGGCACTAAACATGATACCAATGAAAACAATAAACATACCTAAAATAACTTCCGAAGCTGTAAATTGATCCAATTGACTGTTATCATCAGAACCTAAAGATCCACTTAAACCCACTAAAAAGATACCAAAAACAACAATGAATAAACTTAGCCATTCGATTCTAGAGATGTGTTTTTTCAAAAAAACAACAGAGAACAAGCCAACAAATAAAATGATCGCACCTCTGGTCATTTGATAAATTGAAACAGGGGTGTAAAGTAAACCAATGTTAAGTAATGTGGTACCCAACAAATCACACATTGACGGAACTGCTAAAATTAATGAATCTTTAAAAGAGCCAATGGATTTTTTTTGGGTTATTGTTGTTAATGACCTTTCAACGGTAGGGCCACTTGACATTAATGGCGTGGTTTCATCAGATGCTAAATTTTCTTTCAATGTTTTGGAACGCCTTAGATTGTTAATCAACACTGGAATCCAACATAACATCTCACCAACAAACATTTGTAAAGTTTGCAAAACAGGTTCTTCAAAGCGTTCTTCTTCGCCAGGTTGGTCACATCTGTCCACACACTGTAGATCTTGATATTTGGTCATGATCGAGTTCATACATCCTGTAATGATTGTACCGGCAACGAAAAATAGTAGCTATTATATGTATTAAAAGAATATAGCCTAACGTTAGTCATGTGAGGGTAATTAAAGGTGTTAATTATTGAGATAATTGTGGATTATAAAATCGTACTTACTATATAATTGACCTTAGCCATGCTGAAAGTATGTATAATATAATATATTATGGTATCTTATAGGTAAGTTATGTTGTGAAGGATGTAGTATCAATTGACACTGTCAACAGGTTGGGTAAGAAGAGAGAGTTTGATTTGTTTTGATTAGCGAAAACCAAAAAAAAGCTTATCGGATTTATTGTATTACGTAAACAGCAGAAAATGACTCAATTTGACTTTTCGTTTTGTTCTGGTGGAGTTTCTTGCCTTTTATTAAACTGGATTGAACCCAATGTTAAGCAATAAGTTTTCCTGTTACTACTTCTCCACTTCTTCTCATACCAGTTATTCAATCAGAAGGATCAAAAACATCCTATAAACATGTCAGATCTATCTGAATATGTCTTATTGCCTGGCCATCTCGAAGCTCACCGGGCCATGAAACGTATCCATGGGTTTCAAGGGGTAACCCTTGATAAGAAGGACGATAAGAATGGCCAAAGAAGAAGATCCTCTTTGTCGCAAATGACTACACTTGAAGATATAGTCTCTGATAAATCTTCATCTTCTGAAGATGAATCAAGTGGAAGTATTAGTCCTCTAGAGATGCATCACAAATGTTATAAATGCACAAGAAGATTTGAAGTCCTTGACGAAAAGACAGCAACAACCACCCAGAAAAAAAGAAGAAGTTCATCAGCATCCATGATTTATTCTGATTTATTGAATAAATCAAACATGGGCGAATCCCTTAAAGTTCCATTCACTCTAACAATTTCCGTTTCTTCCTCTAATTTTCAAGGGAAAAAGATCAGTATTCCATTTTCAGCTCGTTTTATGAGTGATCCCAATTCAGATCAAATCAACAGCAACACAACATCATCTCCATATTTTGCTGAAATCAATTTAAATGACTATTTTATTTCTCAAGATCCAATGAAAGCACCTCCTGGTAACAAAAGAAAGTTTCCTGGCTATGAGATCCCAAATAAGGGTAAACTGCAGTTAGTTATTTCAAATAATGAAAAATATGCTTGCTCATTGATTATCATTTCTTATAGATTGCAAGGATTAGAAAAAAATCATAAAAAGATCATTAAAACCAAAAACTCAAGAATAATTACTTATGAATCCGATTTAGCTTCTGAACCTAAACCGGAAAATGTTCAAATTAAGAGGCTATTAAATGAATTTGAATTTAAGGCCCTTAATTATAGAAACAAAAAGTTCTATATGTTTGATTCATTAAAATTGATGTTTACCCCTGGTTCACAAACAAATGACCATAACTTACCTTACTCTGCAAATACAACGAATACAAAGGGTTTCCAATTCAATCCTAAATTACCAATTTATCCATCAGAGTGTAAATCATCCTCTGAAGTGATCACAAGTGACAATTTCCCTGTTGATTTAGCATATTTTGTTTACAGATGCTCATACTGTGATTATTTCGGTGATACTTATGAAAACACATGGTCCGAATATCCTGAAGTTATCGTTGATGATGAAAATGATGACAATACAAAGGATTCTGCTAGTGAGAGTTACTTCCAAAATGTTGATAATTTGATTAATAAACATACAAATGTAGTAAATGCTCCAAGATCGAAAAAAAATTCTGCATCAAAAGCAAAACTAACATCAACAAAGACAGGATCACGACAAAGACGGAAATCACCTGTTCCTACCAAAGAAGAAGAAGAAGAGGAATCTAAATTCTTATACCCAAGTTTCCAATTTTCATGATTTATTTTTTAATGCCCCCCCCCCCCTCCCCCCCCCCCCCCCCCCCCCCTCCCTCCCTGTCCTCTTCTTTCGCTCGCCTCCGCGCCATTTCCTTCCTCCTTCCCTTTGTTTGTCT
>JAHDIT010000192.1:0-14890 GCA_019232045.1 Ogataea degrootiae
GTTACCGCTCTAACGCTAATATTCTACGAAATGACTGTTGAAACCGGAAATCTTTTAAGGCGATCCACTGACTATATCTGCACCAATCACTCCCCAGCTTAGCTTTTTACTCCACACGGTGCGTGTGGCTGCACATGCAAGGCAGGGTCCGGTACTGAGGTAACCGGCCAATATTGATGCATTGATTATTCTTTGAAGATTGAAGATTGAAGATTGACAGCAATAGTAAACCACGGTATGTGTGGAATAGCATCCGGAAAGTGTCAGATTTGGTTGTAATAAGAGTAGGTGCTGACGGTAGTTGCACTCAAAGAGAGAGACCCCTTGCAAGGCTCATCTTCTAAGTAGTATGAGTAACTGATCATCCACTTTCCCAACTATTATTCGTTAAAAGATGCTCAGGAGTGTGCACTTACCTACTTTCTGGCATAATAATTGCCAAACAAAAGTGTTTTCAACAGGTACGGTCTCTGTTTCTATCACAATTGGTTGATTGAGTTGGTTTAACCTATCCAGAAGCCAATTGCTCTCCTGCAACCCTGTTCTAACGGCTCTGCGGCTAACCTAACTTTGTGGCCAATCACAGCGCGGTAACGCCATTTGCTTCAACCTTGTAGTAATAATCTGGACGATCGTCAATGTCTCAATGACAAGATTCCAACTCTTTTCTGTATGAAAACATCAAGAATGTGCATCAAAACCACAAATTGAGGTCCATTAGCAATCCAAAGTTTGCATCCCCACAACTTATAAACCGATAAATGACTTAAGGATCAGCCAGTTTGTTGAAAAATGAACATAAACTATGCGCAGAGCTACTACAGTGCCTCTTTTCTTCTCGCTGATGGACAATCCTTTCTCGTGAAAAGTACCCTATTTAAACTCAACTACGACAATTTCAGTCGAGGTCTTGTTTCCAGCATGTGATGTGCATGTACACCTATGGGCAATCATACGAGGCTGCTGATACCCACGCTAAAGACACAAGGCACCATGGCTAAATAGAGTTTCATATACCGACAGTTTGAGGGAGGATAGAAATGGCTCTTTCCCCCTACAGTAACCAATGATATTTTGCAAAAATAGTTTAAATTGAAATGCTGGTTCAAATTTGACTTCCGGTATTACCATTACTACAGTTGTAATAGAGATCACGATATTACTCTGATTACTAAGCCGTTTTTCCTTTTAGTAGTTTACCCTACCTAATACTCATACTCGAGAAGAGCTTTCTTGAGGTTCTCCTCAATAACCCGAAGGGTTTTTGGTCTATTTAATTATGTATTTCTTATCTTACGTACGTTAGTTAGTTACCTTTTTACCTTCTAAGAAGAGACAGTCTTCTGGGGAAATATACTTCTCGCTTAAAGCACATCTTTAAGCCGTATACTATTCAAAACTCAAGACCAGCTACTACTGAATATACAACCAAAAGTATTAGTACACTTATACAACAGTTTATATATATCTAGAGAAATGCTTCCATAAATTTCTGATTTTTGACTGTGATGAATGCTTTTACTTTCTAACTGATTTTTGAAAACTAACTAAGGTCAACATCTCTAATCATAATGAGGTTCAATTCATTATTTTCTTTCGTTTACTTGCTAGCCTATGCTCAGGCATACACACTAGTTATATCAAGAGATGGTGCTATCTTTTCCAATGTATTGACCACTGAGGAAGCCTATGCTACCCAATACACTAACGCCAACACTTATACCGTCGGTGATGGTTGTGGTTCCATGTCTTTCTACGGCGAAGGATCATGCACTTCATCAACTGAATCTTCCTCATCTGCTACGTCTTCATCTTCAATCACTTCTGTTACCTCAACTTCGTCATCTGCCATTGCTACGGCCTCGTCGACTTTTCAACCATACACTGTTGTGATCTTCAGAAACTGTAACTTGTTCTCCAAGACAGTTGACTCTCCAAAGACAATCAGCATTGAAGGTGTTCACAAGTACACAATTGGTTCTAACGACGCTGGAGCGGCTGCATCGTTCTACTCCTACGTTGCTGCTGCTAGCACTGAATGTACCTGTGCTGTCACCGCCACTCCGTCCCCAGTTGTCTTATCATCAGCCATCACCTCATCATCTGCCACCACTTTCAATCCAGCCTAGTCTACTCCTGTTTCGTCATCATCACCATCATCATCAACATCATCACCATTATCTTCTGCCGTCTCGTTTGTTGATTCAGCTAATGGTCCTGATGCTACCTGGCAATTGGTTGTTCCAGCAGGTTATGGAGCATTTGCCTTTGATGTTCCAACTCAATCTGTGCTTCCATCACTTGAATCGGTTGAAGCTTCAGGCTCAGAAGTTGATCCTTCTAAGTACACTATTGAAACCACCTCGGTAATTGATTTCGAGTTCACAGAAACTGTATGGATGCTGAGGTTGATGTTTCCTTTACCTTGAATACTTTGTCCGTGGGTACTTACCCTGTTACTTTGGTCTTTGGAGTTGACAACAATGGTTTGGTCAAGAGAGCTGAGGCCACTACCTATGTTGCCACAGCTACAGTCACAAACACTGCGTCTGGTGTCACTTCTAGTGCTGCTACTTCTTCAATCTCAACAAGTACATCTAGTGTTCAATCTTCTGAATCTGGTATCACTGACACTACTTCTTATACCGCTATTGTGACTAGCACAAATGGCAGTTCCACTACTGTCACAGTCTCTTGCGAAGGCTCATGTGCTTCTGCTACACTTGCATCCAGTGACTTGACCAAGTCCTACACCGCCACCACTATCAACAATGAGGACACTGCTGAAACAGTCACCATTCAATGCGATACTACAACAACTGACGGAAGCACCACTTCGTACACTACAACTGTCACCAGTACTAAGCGATCTATCACCACCGTTACTGTTGCTTGTAACGGTTCATGCAAGTCAGCTACCGCCGCTGCTTCTGAAGACTTAACCAAGTCTTACACCACCAGTATCATTGTCTCTTACGACGTCACCGCTACTGTGACTGTTCCATGCTCTATATCAGTTGCTAGCGTTGCTACAGGTGAAACTACCAAAACAGCAGCAACAACTGTTCCAACTGAAGAAATAGACACAACTCTAACTGGTAAGGTAATTCAAACAGAGACTGCAGGTACAGAGTCGAGTCTTTACATTACTAACGGTTCTGTCTCAACATCAGCTGCTGTTTCAAACTTTGGAGGTGGAGCTGGTAGCAACAAAGCGCTTGGCTTTACTTCTCTTTTTTTTTGTTTTGGTAGCGCTAGCTGTTTAATGAAGCGCGACAGAATTTTTTTTTTGTTACTTAAGTTAATTTTTTGAGTTTTCTTTTTTTGTCCCGTCTTCTATAGTTTTCTTTATCATGTTTCAAGTTTTCCTTGAAAGGCATAGACTTTTCGCTTGATATGATTCCATATATCTACTAGCATCTGCTTTCTTCCAACTAGACTTATTTCTAAGTATATCTTAAGGCACAATTACCTTGCGGGGGTGGATACTTTTACCATAAACAAAGGTGTCCAGTTTTCAATGCCAAACATTACAGCGTCTGCTGTTACGTTTAAAGTCCATTGAGCCCTCCACAGTGTGATGATCATCCAGCCCCAAAATATAATGTTCATCTGAGATTCATTTATGAGGACTTGAGCCGAGAATGTTTGTTAGAAGGCTTCACCTTCCTAAAACCACTCCTTTGCGGTAATTACTTCCGTTTGTACAGTAAAGTGAGATTACTCTCTTTTCAGTTGCTATAAAGCAGTCAAAACCTGTCCACCTGCAATGATGGGCGGGGCAAAACGGAGCGAATTCAAACGGTTTCCAAGATTCCAAGGGACTTCACTCTTAATACCTCCTAGGTAGTGACTGATTGCAAAAGGTAAAAAAGCTTAAAATTTTACAAAAAGGCTTATTTTTCACAGAATACTTGGCGGAATGTGGGCAGCAAATGGCTCACCAAAAGCAACGCGACTGCATGCATGTGCAATGCAGGAGCAATGCAGGAGCGAGACACGCAGGCAACTATCGGCACCGTCAATAGAAATCGACCAAGAAAGAGTGCGAGTGAAAACTCTCGCCTTTACTGACAAAACGATCATAGTTGCGCTCGATATACACAAGAAAACTAGAGAGTAAAATGGGAAGTTTTCAAGTTTCAAAGCTGAGCTTTGATTTATCAATGCTTTTGTCAGACACTATAGCCAGTGACCAAGATCAAGATGATTAGTGGATGGCTAAAAGTTACTTGGTTTTCACCAATTTCAAAACCACAAGCAGGCATTGATCGCAACCGCAAAAAGCTAAGCTCTCACACCACATAGTTTCAGAGACTCGAAAAGTTTCCACCATAGACCACAACATACGGTTATATGACATACCAGGACCCTGCCATCTGAATTTGTATCCGGAAAAACCTTAAAAAAAGGACCCCTAAGCTTAGGAACGAGAAGGACCGGATACTCTAGATGAATCAGTCGTTTCTTCAGTATTTTCAAATGAACGGTGCAGCAAACCGGCCAACCACCACTCTTCCTCTACAGAGTATATCCTGAGTTGAATTCCTTGCCTTTGTGTTTACATTGCTTGTCACCGTTGCTACCCAAAAAACAGACAGAAAAACTTCTAATGACAATAGTTGAGCTTTTTTGTCTAAACTCTAGTTACTGATGTTCGAGATACCACTGTGCGGTTGTGCATCTTTACCAGGAATTGGGCAGTGCGCCAAGCGTTCAAGCACTGTAATAATGAATAGCACACCACACGTAAGGATATAATGACTGGTCTTGACACGTAAGGATATAATGACTGGTCTTGACACGTAAGAATATAATGACTGGTACTTGACTGGCTGAAGTGATTTTGAGTAAGGCGATTGTCACTAGCTGAATGAGTCATCGTCTTTTGAAGTCATTGGGTGGCGTTCCACGTTGAGGAAGCAGGTATCACCTGTTCAGCTGACTATTGCTGGTTGTTCTTTTATGCTTGTCTCTCACTGGAAAAGTGACAAGTATAAAGTGGCATATGTAGTTTAATTCCCTTGAAAAAACGAAGACTCAGATCGCAGCCTAAATACCACTCATACTCCTGGAAATGGAAGGCCTCTAAGTTTCTGTGGAAAGCATAGAGCGCGTAGAGATTCAAACTTTGCGGCTTAGCTGTTTTTTTGGTTACCTCATAGTAGCCCCTTCGAATGTCATTTAAATCAGTTTAAGACTTCCCAAGTGGTAAGAGCGAGAATCGTATCTGTTAATGACTCGCTACAGGTTTTACATTCCTAAGAAAGGCAACTAACTGACTGCACATATATTAGGAAAAACAGTATCGTAGAGGTCGATCTGGTTCACTAAACTCTTCCTTGGTCCATTGATTGATAGGGTTTCAATTCTCGTTTGGCTTGAGTATCAAGTTTAGCAGGTTTCAAATTCCCAGAAACACTGACATGAAAATTGATAGAAGTACACACCAAGGGTGGATGGAGTATATTTGATGAAGCAAGCCAACATTGTCCAGTCTCACATACCGGGAGGAGCACCTTCTAGTGAACCTCTACCAAAGTCCTTCATCAACTTTTAACCATAAAATTCGCCACCAAAATGATAACTTGGGCACGTCGCATGGCACAAGAAGATACAAATGGAGGCGTTATTAGTGGCTGCTACACCACTTTGATGACAATCTCAGCTGTGAAACTACTAGGAACGAAAAGTATAAAGGATAATCGTGGCATCAAAACGGACGGACGGCATGACATGTCACGACCTTGACAGTTTCTTGGTTGACGTTCATCGGGGTCTGCTTCTCTTCATCTCATTAGTGCCATAGCCAAGAAAGCCGGGAAAGTTTATATCATTGTAACGTATATATCTCACCATCAACGGGAAAGGGAAGCCCTACAGCCACCACAGACTTCGCTACACCCACCACAAATTTGTAATATATTCATATTATATAATCAATTATATAATACCATGACATAATCAACTTTGTTCACCACACCTTTACCATACAGTGGTAATAGCGTAGCCATGAGACAGCGCATGCTGTATAGAAGTAATTAGCTCATCTCTGGTCTCAAAGACTTGCTCCATTGGTGGCACCATGATAGGATAACGAATCAGATGAAGAACTAGATAACAAGAAGAAAGCGATATTCTTCTAGTAGTGGAGGATGGAATGCAGGTTCTGTAGTAGAAAGTAAGGCGTTTCCTGCGGTAAAGTATGGTAAAAAGGGGTGATGGACAAAGTTGATTATGTCATGGTATTATATAATTGATTATATAATATGAATATATTACAAATTTGTGGTGGGTGTAGCGAAGTCCGTGGTGGCTGTAGGGTTTCCCAACGGGAAAGTCTATTAACCGACCCAGAAGACGCCCCTTGGCAGAGTTCTCAACCATCGGAGAATGTCGTTCTGAATGGAGTTAACCGCAATATCTCCCGGACAAAAGCCGCCTGACGTACCCCTCTTACACGTGCACGTGCATCATGGCAATCTGGCGCGGCGAAAGAGGTTTTGCGATAAGCGCCGCCTTAGCACACAGAGGGGAAGCTCTTTTCTCCGTCCTCCGAACAGACCACAGTTTTTCCAAATCTGAGTTGCTGCTACCCTTTTTGCATACTCTGTTGTATCAAATCTCCAAATTGCAGACATTCCGGATACCACCACGGGGATCACGATTCCTGAGCTAATATTTCTCCATCAATGAGCAAGGGAGGGGATGAAAGCCTTGAGGGATTTATTTGCTTGCCTATTACACTAACGTACGATATAATCATTGAAATGCATGACTATCTGTCAACTTCAATTGTAATTATATTACACTACATATCTCTCACCTTGTTCACGTTGAATAGAATGTTTAGTTATAACCTATAGTACGGTCATAATCCAAGAAACTGAAGAGTTTGACAGAAACTACAATTCACCAAAAAATGAGTACTGCAACTTCCACCACATCCAAACCGCAATTCACAAAAGGAACTCCATACCCAAAGTTGGTACTAAGGGGGTCACCAGCCAACGAGGAGACCAATGAAGAGAAGCCAAGATGGTCTAACAAGCCTTTTAACTTCTCCATTCCTCCAGAGTTGAAGGCTGCTTTCCCTGACTACAAGACACCAACAGATGTGTCTGCGTACCTATACGCCAGGGAGCAAGGCGTCCAGTATCCAAACTACAAGCAGTGGAAGATGGAGCCTTACGTTGAAAGATCGGGGTTTGTTGACAGAGGTACACTATCAGATCCAAAGAAAAGCTCTCTATTCAAAGCCGCTAAGAAAATAATTCACTTGACTCCATATTGCGGTAGTGAACTAGTGGGTCTAAAGTTGACCGAGCTTACCGACCAGCAGAAGGATGAACTATCCAGACTAGCCTCAGAGAGAGGTGTAGTTTTACTCAGAGATCAGGACGATCTTCACATTAGGGAACAGATCAAGTTCACCTCATACTTTGGTGAACCTCACATTCACCAGCAGAGTGGTATCATTCCTGACTTACCATGGGTCCATCCTGTCTATAAGGACGGAAACTCCATCAATGGGTTAAGCTCACAAGTCTGGCACTCTGATGTTCCGTACGAGCTAAACAGCGCTGGAATAACCACCATGAGATTCGACGTTTTGCCAACTGCCGACAATGATGAGATCATTGGTGGTGACACTTTATTTGCCAATGGCTACCTCATCTATGAACAACTAGATCCTCAATTTAGAGCATTCTTGGAAACTTTGAAGGCCAGGAGTACAGGTCTAGGCCAACAGGCACTTGCCGAATCGCAAGGCCAGCAGACTAGGAGACCGGCATTTAGCACTGAACACCCACTGGTGAGAACGAACCCAACAACAGGGTTGAAGTCTCTATATATTGCTGAAAACTTCACAACTGAAATTGTTGGGTTGGAACCAAGGTTAAGCAGTCAAATCTTGGAGTACTTGTTTGACCACGTTAGAAGAGCCTTGCAATTTCAGTGCCGTATCAAATGGACCAAGAATGCAATTGCTATCTGGGACAACAGATCACATTTCCACACTGGTGTCTTTGACTACTTCCCAAGAACCAGACATGGTACCAGAGTCATTGCCCAGGCTGAACGTCCTTATTTTGACAAAGACTCAAAGCTTTATAGTGAAGTTGAGTTTGAAGGTTATGAAGGTCTATAGTTATTGAGCGTAAATGTCTTTTTTTGTTACAGAATTCTTACCTTTTTTACTATGTATATGAATTTCTAATTAAAATCCTTTTTATTATTATTTATTTTTGACGTTGTCGCTCTCAATATAAACTAAGAGTTGCCTGTTAAATTAAAAGTGTTAGAACATTTCACATTATTTAGAAGTAATATTCTTTTTTCAGACCTCTTCAACACTAACGGGAAATTCAATACCATTATCACTCTTCACCAGATCAAAAATCTTTGAGATTCGGATTGAAACGTCCAGAGGATGGTCTTTTGGTTCCCACAATCCATCCCTAATACTAACTGCTGCTATGTTTGCCTCAAAATAGTATCCAATCCCTTCAAAGCTAACAAGGTCTAATGGCAACCCATCAGTGTTTACATTCAGATAGAGAGTGGCCTTACTTGGTCTTGATGCCCTATCAACTCTAATGTATCCCAGACTACCCTCGATCAAAACATTATCCCTTGGGGACTCAACGTTGAAGGATCCAGTCGCGGTTCCAACTGCTTGAAGATTGTCAAAACCAACTAAGATATTAGTCGACACGTCAAGGTTTGGAAACACCTCGGATTTCAAGGACCAACTTTTCACAGTTGGTTCAACTTTGGAACGACGAAGAAGCAAGAGATCGATCCAGTTAAAGGAATAGATCAAGTTGTCAAGTAGCACTCCACCGCCCAAACCTGGATTGTGAAGCCTTGAGTCTTCAGCAAATGGACAGTCATGGCTCAAGTCGGCGTTGACTCTACGAACCTTACCGATTATTCCATCTTTAAGGATCAGACTTTGTAGCTGCTCGGTGGTTGGAACATACCTTGTCCACAAACCATCTAGGATAAACAGTCCGTTTTCAAAGGCTATTTTTTTTAAGTTCACTGCTTGTTTATGGTTGATCGCAAAAGTCTTTTCGACAAGAACATGCTTCTTTGCTTTCAATGCCTTGAGTGCCAATGGGTAGTGGAAAGCATTAGGGGCGGCGACGTAAACGATATCAATGTTTGCATCCTGTAAAAATTCATCGTAGGAGTCGTAGAGTTTTTTCGACCCGATAACGCTGGCGTTTAGTTGGTTTACGAAAGATTCAGCTTTGGTTAATGAGGAAGTTGAGACAACGGCATTCAGTTCGTGAGTTATCTCTCTGCCGTACTTAGGGTCAGATTGATAGTTTTCAAAGACGTCGTTTGTCCATTTGGCGGCAAATTGGCCTAAACCAACGATTCCCCATCTTAGGGTGAAAGTAGGCTGAGACATAGTGGCTTGATTGACAGTGGTTAGTTTTCTTGGAGCACGAGATGCTAAAAATGAGTCTTTGAAATTTTGATTGGTAATGGTTCGAGACGGGAAAGGAGGAAGAGGAAGTTTTTGAGTAGCAAAAGCGTTCTCCTACTCTGATCAAGCTTCAGCACGAACTTAATCAAAGAGAGAAGATTCTTCTAATCTACATCCTCTCCTCATTTCTTTCTTCCAAAGAGCCACACTTCAATGGCAAAAGGCCGATCCTCTCTCTGAGCGGCGTGCGCGTATCTTCTCCCGACTTTGCAAATTGTGCGCGCTCTCTCTCTCTTGTTCACACACTGGTTAAGTCTTGATGGATGGATGGTTTTCACTCATTCTATTCTCTCTTTGGTCCACACTCTTTTTTATTCCTTGGACAGAGTTGGTTTAACTAGCAACATTTATGGATTATTTCAGTCTTTAAATCTCTTAAATGTTAAATGCTTAATGCTATAACTCCAGAAAACATTCATAAGATCTCAAAGCACCAACTGGTAGCAACTTCATTCAATCATGCCTTCAACCACTTTCAAAGTCAGCCCTGAAGAAATTTCAGGACAATACAAGGACAAGTTTGTGCAGCTTATTAAGGAACCACTACAGAACGCCAGATTGGTTAGAGGGTTGGAATATCCAGTCAGCTATGTGCTCAAAGTTGATTCTTCAACCGTTGACGGTTCTCAAAACGATGAAGAAAACAGCACAGCCATCAAAGAGTTCTTCCATGAGTTTGGCAAGTCTGGCACGTTCAGAAACCTTGTGAGTGCTCATGGTTTATTCATCGTAAAGAACTTGGGATCGACTGATCCAGAGCAGTATTCAGAGATTATGCGTAGCCTTTTCAAAGGTCAGAACTATGAGGAGTTTGACCAGGTTGGTTTGCTAGCAGCGAGAAAGAAGGTTAAAGAGGCAGTCAGTACCGTTGGTAATGATGAAGAGTTGGGTAGAAACTTGGGCAAGTTGAATTCTCACCAGGAGTTCTCAAGGTATAGTGATTACCCTCACATACTCACATTCTTTGCTCAAAAGGCACCGAAACTGCCTGGAGGAGAATCAACCACAACACATGCAACCGAGCTATTTGACAAGGTCAATGAGAAGTATCCGGGGTTTATCAGAGATCTATACGAGAAGGAAGGTAACCATCTCTTTCAAAAGTTTTGCTATGCAGTCTCTGAGGATTCCAAGTTTAAGATCTCATGGACTGACAAGAATGCATTTGGCAGGTATATCACGAAGGAAGATCTAGCAAACGGTGACATTGAAGTCCTAAAAGCAAAGGCAACAAAGTTAGCCAAAGAACGTGTGAGTGATTGGATCGAATTCGATGAAAACAACGATTTGATCGTCCATCAGAAAAACAATATTGTTGAGATCCACCCTTTCACTGGTCGCCCTGTTATCTTTAGTAGTCTACCAACTTACTACGGAGGTTATTATAGGAGCAAGCAAGGGTTGTCCGAGGCTCAGCTTGCCAAGTTGACTCCACCACCTCTCACGTACGGTAATGGCGAACCAATTCCAGAAAAATACTTGGACTACCTTTTTGAACAGTCTGAGGAGTTGGAGTACGCTCATAGGTTTGCTGATGGTGATATCATGTTTTTGGATAACTACTCTGTGTACCATGGTAGAAATCCTTATACTTTTGGTGATAGGACCATTTTAGCCAGTTTCTGGGAACAGCCTAAAGATGGAAGAAAGAGGCCTTACAAACCATATGAGTTTGCCAAGTTTTTTGAATGATTGTAGTTCATGTTTTGTATTTTACATAGTTACAGTTGAACCTTGTCAAAAAGTCTTGGGTTTTTTCTTTTTTGTGTAACTTTCTGTTAACACAGTCCCCCCTACTTGCGGCAACATCTAAATTAGCCCTCTTATCAAACCCCGTCATTTACACGTTAAGGGCCAGGCACCACAGTTCCAAGATTGTGGCCAAGACGCCTTAAAAAGACTCTACCAAGAAAAGTACCGTACCAAGATCAAAGGGTGTTCGTGGTGCTAAAAGCTCATTACCTTGGAAAAAAGTCCAAATTTTTCTTGGGTTGCCACCACGGCTCGCTCTAACAAAGAAGAATGCCCGACAAAGTATCTCAGGCGCTTGGAATTGCAAGCATTGCAAACCTAAAGTGGAGCAGTACCCGTTAGGTACTGTGGAAGCCATCAAAATGTCAAGACGACGAGCCCTTTTTTGCAGTGGGCTCTTGCCAAGGTGCGGCTGTAGCAACAGTTATATCGTCTATTCTTCTGCAATGCACTGTCACGTTTTGGCGCCAAGTGTGGCGCATGCATGCACTGTGGTTATCCTCTGGGCGAACTTGGCACAGAATCTCTGAGCCGTGCGGAACTCTAATTGTCACCTGCCAAAAAAGGGTTTGGAAGTGGAATCCAAAAAGAGCAAAGTCAGCGTGATATCTACTGATATCAAGTGGCTGCGTTGGAGGAGGAGGAGAACTTTTTGAAATCCCCACTGTTTTTACTCTGCGAAGACACACTTTCCCGTGATGTTATACAGTTGGAACATTTTCTATCGATATTCCAAGATAGATAAAGCTCAGATGACTCAATTCCTTCAGGGCGTTGTTTTCCTGATCTGACGCCTACCCCAGTGGTTGAAAAAGAAGAAGACAAAAGATCAGAGTCGGACATGCTGTTGTGGTAGCACCACAACAGCATACTTGATTTGTTACCCTCGGAATATAATTCCACCATTTTTTCATATATAAGTAGGTTGGAATGCTCCTATGTTCATTTCGAAGATCAAAACCCCTGGGCAAAGGGAATTTAGCATTATCACATGAGCAGTAGTTATATTGTTACCATGGGTACCGAAGACTACACAACTGTCACAGAGGTCCAAAAGGGCCCAGAACTGGAGAGCGCCGAAAGAATAATCTCTTCTACAGACAGTGATGACGATTACATTGTTTACAAACCAACCGATATTGATGAGCTAGCTCCAGCTATCAGTTTTGACGAAAAGTTAACTTCGAAGCTCAAACACTTGAAAAATATATTCAAGAAGAGAGACGACGACAATAAGATTGCCACCAGACTATCGCTTTTCGAAGAGCCGGATTTCGAAATTGTCAGGAAATACTACTATCCTCCAAAGAATTATGAAAACTATCATGCTTTCGACCCCTACCTTAGATGGACTTTCAAAGAGGACAGAGCAATTACGAGAAAAATCGATTTAAGAATCTTCACTGTTGTTTGTATCTTGTTCTTTGCTTTGAACTTGGACAGAGGAAACTTGGGCTCAGCAGTTGCCGGTGGTTTATTGAATGACATCAAAGTCACCAACGATGATTACAACTTGGGTAACACTTTAAGATCCATTGGCTTTATTATCTCCGAGATTCCTTCTCAGTTGATAGGTAAGAGGATCGGACCGGATTGGTGGATCCCATTGCAGGTCATCATTTGGAGTTTGATTGCGCTTTTCCAGTTTTTCATTGATGGGAGAAGTTCTTACTTGGCTCTCAGATTCTTGCTCGGCGCTGCCCAAGGGGGTTTTATTGGTGATTGTGTTCAATACTTATCCTACTTCTATACGAGAAATCAAATCTCGTTCCGTCTATCCTTGTTCTGGCTAACTGATGCACTATCCGGTGTCATCAGTAATTTGCTGGCCATTGCGTTTTTGAAGGTTGGTCTTCATGGAAAGGAAGGTTGGAGATGGTTGTTCTTGTTTGAAGGTTTGATCACTTTGGCACTTGGTTTGGCTGCTTTCTTCTTCACGGTTCCAGGCCCAACTGAAACCAAAACCAAATGGAACAAGAAGGGTTTGTTTACAGAAAGGGAGGAAAAGATTATCACCAACAGACTCTTGAGAGACGATCCTACAAAGTCAGACATGCATAACAGAGAAGCTGTCACCGTCAAACAATTCTTCAAAACACTTTCAGACTTCGATCTTTGGCCATTGTTAATCATATCTTTTGTCTTTGAAATTCCTCAGAATCCAATCAAGGCTTACCTAAACATCAACTTGAAAGCTCTAGACTTCAGTAGGGACTCAATCATCTACTTGAATATTCCAATTGAGGTCATGACCGCCACCACCATTGTTTTGATCACGTTACTCTCCGAAGCCCTAGACGAAAGATCGTTAGTTGCAGCTCTCCAACAGGTTTGGATCCTCATTGTTGTTATTGTCGAATACGTCCATGCCAGGACCTTGAGTCCGTGGGCCCAATACGTGATCATGTTCTTTGCCATTGGTAATCCGTCCGCCCAAGCAATCATTGTCTCCTGGTGTTCTCGTGCATCATACTCAGTCAGAGCAAGAGCAATCTCCTCACCAATGTCAAACATTGGTATTCAGCTTGCTGGTATTGCTGGTAGTTATATCTATAGAAGTGATGATTCTCCTTTATACTTAAGAGGTAACAGAGCTGTTATTGGCATATGTGTTATGAACATTGCCTTGTTTGTCTTGACTAAATTCTACTACATCTGGAGAAACAAGACAAAGAAAGCAAAGTGGGATAGTTTCACCAACAAGGAAAAGGAAGATTATCTTGCAACCCACAGAAACGATGGTAACAAGAGACTCGACTATTTATTCGAGCATTGATTGTGTTTCTGTTTCTCCGAATCGCTGGAAAGATGATTTTGCTACAACTTTCATTCGTTTATCCTTTTGATTTTTACTTTATTCTTTTTTATATTCGTAAACGTCTAATATCTACTTTTTAGAGCGCAATGCATCTTTTCCCTTTCATAGGAATCTCGGCTACTTCGTCTGCTTACTCAATTCAGCTTTTTCAAGAGTCTATTGTGAATAAACCAATGCTTGTACCCTGTAAATTACAGAAGTAGGATTTATTTCGGAAAGTTGTTCGTCGAGCTGTAATACAGTAGAATGGCTAGTTGACTATAAAGGATTACGATTAAATAGTTCAAAGGATCACCCTCAAGAGAAAAATATACAGAATGAGTGTTACTGCATCCCACCAACTTACAGGGTATCCTCAGATGGTCGTCGAATCTTGCCCCTAGAAGACTTTTTTGAACATCAAAGTTACCTTCGGCGATTCACCCCATATGAAAGGATTGACTCTCGATTATAAGGTGTAGCTTGCTCAATTTTGAAGTAAATGAGTGTAATAATCTTGTCTTAAAGGAAGGGCTAGTTGGCCTTGCAAAGCTTCCAGTTTACTGGTCGTTAATACAAGGCGTGGATTCTTGTTTGCGACACTAATGTCACGCAGCTACAAACCAAAGAACAATTATGGGAAACCCTCAGGCAGGGAATTGATAAGGACACCATGGACTTTATTAATGCCACCACGAATCACGTAATGCCCATACAAAAAGGTGTACATTTATGACATAATCAATATCAAATTTTTGGGAGTTGATAGGGAGAGCACAGACTTTGTTACAGGCAGCACAAATTGCGTAATATATTATGTAATGACATGGTGACATAAT
>JAHDIT010000193.1:0-14488 GCA_019232045.1 Ogataea degrootiae
AATAGTTCTCCCTATTGGGAGATCAGTGGAAATATATTCTATTGTTAACCCTATCTAAATATAGCCAGATCCTGACAGAAATACAGGCAGATCTTAATAAAATCTGGTGTTAGGTGTTGCTTAATACAAGCTTTTTCGTTTAGCTGATTTTGTTTCCATTTAAAGTAAGCGCCGCTGTGCCTTTATCGAAAGTCTGCCAATGCATCATACGGGCAGCGTGTTCTTCCTTTTCCACCGGCTTATCGAAACAAACCAAATCGGGCACATTCGTCATCCAAGGAAGCCTCTATTTTTCGGTATTTGTGATTCTATTCTCTTGTCAGTTTCCCCTTTATTCTAGAAAATCTACCCAAAGTATTCACAACCTATATATTATTCAGCATATAAGATGGCTCCACATACTGCTGAATATCTGCCACCTCAAATTAACCAAATATCTTCCATTTTACAAGGTGGTTACAACCATCCATTGTTGAGGGAATGGCAAAATGAAAAACAATTGAAAAAAAACATGTTCATCTTCCCGTTATTTATTTCCGATAATGAAAATGAGGAAGTTGATATCCCTTCGCTACCAAACATTAAGAGATTCGGTATTAATAAAATAGTTCCATATGTTTCAAAGTTGGTTGCAAAAGGTTTGAGATCGGTCATTCTATTTGGAGTTCCATTAAAAGCCGGTGTTAAAGATGATGTTGGAACAGCAGCTGATGATCCTCAGGGCCCTGTTATTCTAGCTATCAAAGCTTTGAAAGCTGCTTTACCAGAGTTATACATCATATGTGACGTTTGTCTATGTGAATATACTTCTCATGGTCATTGTGGTATTTTATACGGGGATGGTTCTCTAAACACCGCACAATCAGTTAGAAGAATTGCTGCCGTCGCAGTTAATTATGCTAAAGCTGGTGCAAACTGTGTTGCTCCTTCTGATATGATTGATGGTAGAATCTTGGCTATTAAGCGTGGTTTGATAGATGCTGGCTTAGCACATAAAACTTTCTTAATGTCATACTCTGCTAAATTCAGTGGTAACTTATATGGCCCATTTAGAGACGCCGCTTGTTCTCAACCTGGCCAAGGAGACAGAAAATGCTATCAATTACCTGATGGCGGTAAAGGTTTAGCGAGAAGAGCCCTGGCTAGAGATTTATCTGAAGGTACTGATGGTGTCATTATTAAACCTTCAACTTTCTATTTGGATATTGTTAGGGATGCTGCTGAAATTTGTAGAGATTATCCAATATGTTGTTATCATGTCAGTGGTGAATACGCCATGTTACATGCTGCTGCTGAAAAAGGAATTGTGGATTTGAAAGCTATTGCATTCGAAGCACATAATGGGTTCTTAAGAGCAGGTGCTAGATTGATCGTTTCTTACTTCACTCCAGAATTTTTGGATTGGTTGGATGAGCCTCAATTTAGATAACCTTTTTCTTTTACTTTTCTTCCTGTAAATAGCTGTAGGAAAAACACTTAATACTCCACCTTTAGTAATTAAATACAAAACAATTAATAATAACCAATTTCTAATTTTCGCTCAAAATATTATCAAAATATGCAAAAAATAATATCCATTAACATATAAGCCCAAGGATATAAATAAATATACAGTGGTAAAGCAAGAATAGTGGAATAAGATACAACAACAAGTAGAAGCTAGTTCATGCCATGATCGGTCCTTGTTGCTGTCCATCGCTAACTTTCTGCTCTTCCTCTTCTTCCTCTTCCTCCTCACTCCCCACTTTGATCTCTGCTTTTGGTGCATCAGGTAAAATAGGAACATTAAGAACATTGGGAACGTTAGGAATTACCTTTAATTCTTTCAATTTCTTATCCAATTCCTCCTTTTCCATCGCTTCTAACTCTAGATCAACTTCATCCTCCAAGCTTTTTGACATCAATTGACCTAGTCGTTCGCTCAACTCTTCTTGATATCTAATGCCTTCTTCTGAGTCATCCATGATTTTATCAACTTTATCCAAACTCATTTCACTGTTCAACTTTTTCAAAACAGAATTACCTTGTTCCAACCCATAAAGCACATCTTTTTCAATAAGTTTGAATTCAATAGTATCAATTAGATTCTCTAAAGTGTCCGACTGTTTTTCAATAGTTTCCAATAAATTTTGTTGATATTTTTTCTTTTTTAAAGCTAGCAGTGCTTTATGTTTATCCTTTATTTGAATGCATCTTTTGGCTATCTCTGTTTCTCTATTTATAACAGTTTGAATCTTTATAGTGGATTTATGCAGTTTATCACGCTGTAGTTTAAGTTGTAAAATTGCCTTGTCTTGAGGGGTAATCGTCGGTGGTTTTGTACTTCTCACTGCTGATGATGGTGCATTACCCATTGCAATTTACTATTTCTTGTTTTACTTTATAGGTACTCTTGCGTTTGCTTAAGAAAAGATGGCAAAACCATCATCATTTATCTAACCGTTAATAAATGAAAGATAAGGACAGACCGGTTAAAAGAAAGGGTCGTTGGTCACTCAAAGTTTATATTTCATTTTTTTTTTTCTTTTCACTTTTCAAGCTGAGATTTCTACATTTTTAACTGGCTATTCCTTAAAGCTTTTGACGTTCAGCAACATAAGAAATACGATAATAAAAAGACGTTGAAAAACAATATAGACAAAACAATCATTAATTATGGTTAAAGGAAAAGGAGGTGCAAGAAAAATGGGCTCCTTACAACAAGAAATGGACAACAAAGTCTACAACAACATCATGGGTCTGTTGGAAGAGAAAACAGAAGAAATGCAATCTGCAGGAATCACCAATGGCCCATTTACAATGGCGTTGGCTCGTGATTTAACCGGTTTACAAATATTTGAATATGTCAAGTTGAAGGACAGATATTTTGCTAGAGTTAAAGACGATCACTTAAGATATTCCATCGATAGAACCTGGAAATCTGCGGTTGAAGATGAAGAAGAAGAAATGAGAGGTATGGGGTTGGATCCACGTAATCTAAAAGATGTCGATGAAGAAGCTGCCAGTGATTTCAATGAAGATGATTTGATGGATGCTAATGATACAAATCAGGCTAACAAGAGCGTTGTTAATTTATGGAATCTACCATCTTCAAAAGAGAAAGAAACAGAAACGAAATCAAAAGATGAAAACTCGATAAGTAATGAAATTGAGGCCCCGAAAATTGAAAACAATGATAGAAATATTAGCAATAAAGAAGATTCAGAGGATAAAAAGTCTAAAAAGAGATCTAAAGAAAGCACTAAATCAGCAAAAAGAGCTAAAGTTAACAAAGATAGAACACCACCAACACAAACATTAGATTCACTAGGTGGTTTGAAAGATGTTACTGCACAATTAATGGAAGTTGTCGGCTTGCCTATCTTACACCCTGAAATATATTTAACAAGTGGTATCCAGCCAGCAAGAGGTGTTTTACTCCATGGTCCGCCAGGTTGTGGTAAAACAACCATTGCGAATGCATTAGCTGGTCAATTACAAGTTCCCTTTATAAACGTTAGTGCACCTTCAGTTGTCAGTGGTATGTCCGGTGAAAGTGAGAAGAAATTGAGAGACATTTTTGAAGAAGCTAAACAATTAGCCCCTTGTTTGATATTCTTTGATGAAATTGATGCTATCACACCTAAAAGAGATGGTGGAGCACAAAGAGAAATGGAGAGAAGAATAGTAGCCCAGCTGTTGACGTCAATGGACGAGTTATCGATGGAAAAAACTGGAAATAAGCCTGTTATTGTGCTAGGTGCTACGAATAGACCGGACTCTTTGGACGCTGCTTTGAGAAGGGCAGGTAGGTTTGATAGAGAGATTTGTATTAATGTTCCTGACGAGGAATCAAGATTGAATATCTTACAAGCCATGACTCAGCATTTGAAAATCAATGGTGAGTTGGGCTTATCACAACTTGCTAAGATGACTCCTGGTTTTGTTGGTGCCGATTTGAAAGCATTAGTAGCTGCTGCCGGTATTGCCGCCATTAAAAGAATTTTTAGTTCTTTGAACGAAGAAGAAGAAAAAATGTTACTTCTTGAGGGTGTTCAGCAGCAATTAGCTGCCACTGAAGTTATGGAAACTGAGGATTTCAGCAAGGCTAAAGAGAAAATTGAAAATGATGGAATGGAGTTAGACGAACAAAACACAGGTCCGATCCCAAATGAACTGCAAGCTGAAAAAACATTCGAAACTGAGTTACAATTGAGCACGATCAATCAACCAAATTTTACGGAGCTTTCTACGATTCAAAAGTTCTTACTCAAACATCCATCTCCATTAACTGACGAACAGCTAGGTCCTTTGTCAATTTCTCACGAAGATTTTATAACTGCACTACCAACTATTCAACCAACGGCAAAGAGAGAAGGTTTCGCCACAGTTCCAGACGTTACTTGGGCCAACGTTGGCGCATTGTCCAAGATAAGAATTGAATTGCATATGGCTATAGTGCAACCGATCAAGAAGCCAGAGGTTTATAAAAAGGTTGGTATTACTGCACCATCGGGTGTCCTAATGTGGGGCCCACCAGGTTGCGGTAAGACTTTACTTGCAAAAGCAGTGGCAAATGAATCCAAAGCTAATTTTATTTCAGTGAAAGGCCCTGAATTATTGAACAAATACGTTGGTGAATCCGAACGTGCTGTTCGTCAAGTCTTCGCTCGGGCTAGGGCTTCTGTTCCCTGCATTATTTTCTTTGATGAATTGGATGCTTTGGTTCCTAGAAGAGATACCACTTTGAGTGAATCCTCCTCAAGAGTTGTTAATACTTTACTAACAGAATTGGATGGTTTAGATGAACGTAAAGGTATTTTTGTTATTGGCGCCACTAATAGACCGGATATGATTGATTCTGCGATGCTAAGACCGGGTAGGTTGGATAAAACTTTATATATTGAACTACCGACCGCTACTGAACGTTTGGAAATCCTGAAGACTTTGATTAGAGCCAATGGTACACCGGTTGAAAATGCTGTTGATCTAAATACAATTGCTCATGATGAAAGATGTCGAAATTTCTCAGGCGCTGATTTGTCCTCTTTGGTTAGGGAAGCTGCTGTTATTTCTTTAAAAAGAAAGTTCTTTACTGGTATCAATTGGGGTGACGAAAATGTCGCAGAAGCTAAAGTTGATGATGAAATTGTTGTCACTAGCGATGATTTTGATTATGCTTTAAACAATGTTAAACCATCGGTTAGTGATAGAGATAGAGCTAAATACGAAAGACTGAACAAGAGAATGGGTTGGGATAAAACTGCTGAAAGCAATGACAAGAGTGACAATACCGAAGCCCTTTAAAGTTGCTAAATATATAAGTATACTTCTGTAATACTTAATCATGTATAATGTTTAATATATGTTTTTTAGATGTTACAAATTCTGTAAACATCTGTTAAAAACAGGTTTTGATTGCAGCTTTGCCGTATTTTACTTTGAAAAAATGGAATCAAATCACCGTTAATATTCCTGAAGTGACAATTAAATATACAAATAGCGGCTCTCTATGTGATTATTCTTGGTGACTATGATCTTTTCTTCGATATTTATAAGTATTCTATAAAATTTGCTATTTGAGCAAATCCCTTGTACTAATACTTGGACCAAAGTCTTATACTAATAGACAGCCATAGAAGAGAAAAGAATTTGTGTGTATTATGATTGCAGTCCACCTTTCAATATCATTTTCTGTCCGCCGAAACTCCACACAGCCGTACGGAGAACTATTGTCAGATCAGGCAAGAAGAAGGAGATTTGTCTCCCCGGTTTCGTGGTTCATCAACTCTACCACATTCAAGCTAACAAGCCCTTAACTCTGTCAATAAACTAAGTATTTGATCTTACTTTTTGGGGAATTTTTTGCTTAGCTTCCATCAGAAAGGACAAAGGCAATGAGGTCAATTAGTCGGAAATGGAATAAATCATCTTTTTGGTTGGTATCATCAAAGTTATTTAGTGTTGGTGAATACCACAACTGGAAATGTTGCTCAAAAAGGTATACTCTCAATAATCTCACTCTGTATAGTGAGCAATTTCTTTGTTCCAATATGATGTATTTTATGACATCACCCAAGTTATAGAGTTGAAAATATTGCCTTTTGGTCGAGTTTTACTTCTGCTGCTAATTACCAAGAGATGCTTACTACAAAGAGAGACTATTAATGAAGTGAATAAATGATTTACAAGAGATGAAAATATATTATTAGGACATACATCTATATATATGTGTATGAATAGGTATACAAAGAAAAAAAGCCCACAAACAATCATTATAGTAAAGCACAAGAAAAGAAAGCTTTATAAGATTACAAGTGTTTTTGATGAATCTATTAATTAATATAGCAAGAAACAAAATTTCAAAGTGATTTGAGGTAAAGCAAGATGCTCTTTGACTATTTCCAGATAGCCAAGTATAATATTCACAGCGCCATATACTCATCAAAAAGTCAAACTTGTTTTTTGAAGACTGGACCCGGTAATTCAGTATAGTTAGTGTTGTACAAACTGTCACCGTTATGAATTCCCTTGTATTTTAAAGAAGTAATATCAACTAAATCTTCATTTAAATCGCTGACTTTGCTAACACCTAACAATTTCATGTCTCTGATCATTTCGGTCTTCAGTATTTTGATGGCCCTTTCAACGCCAGCTTCACCGTAGGTACCCATGGCGTATAAGAACGGTCTACCTAAACCAACACCGGAAGCACCAAGACACATGGCTTTAATAATATCGGAACCTCTTCTGATACCACCGTCAACGTAAATATCAAAGTTTTTATCCAAGTTATGTTCTTTCAACAATTTTTTGGATTCTGCCAAAATCTCAATTGGTGGCATAGCAAAATCTAACTGTCGACCACCATGATTTGAAATCAGAGCACCTGCAAAACCTAATTGAGCAGCTTTTAAAACATCCTCTTTTCTAAGGACACCTTTTAAAACGATTGGTAATTTAGTTGAATCTTTCAACTTTTTGAAATCATCCCAATCTAAACATAAATATTCAACTGAAGAATTAACAAAATTGTTTAACTGTTCGTTACTTTCAGGATCTGTACTTAATCTAATTTTAAAATCCTTTTCACGGTTACCGATTGCTGGTAAGTCGACGTTAATAAAGAAACCTTTAACGTTTGGTCTTTCAGTTTCAAACTTTTTCAAATAGTCTGGAGCATCATCAAACTGAGCCTGGGTATAGAAATGTAGTTGTTGGAAGTTACTTTGACCTGGTAAAACGTTAGAATGGTATTCTTCAGGATCAATAGAAAGTTGATATGGAACCAAATGGTTAACACGTTCTTTACCTGCAGCTATCAGTAAGTTTCTTTCAGCATCAGGGTGAGCAATTCCAGATCCAGCAAAGGCAGTGATGTAGAATGGGGCGCCAAATTTAGTACCTAACATTTCAGTCTCTAAGGAAACATCGGTAACATCAACTAAACATTTTGGTCTGAAGAAGATTCTACCGTAGGCATAATGATTTTCTCTTAAAGAAATTTCATCATCAGAACCGGTTGAGTAATAACCCCAAGTACCTGGAAGTAAAACACCTTTAGCAACAGTTTCAAAATCAGACAAACTAAAGATCTGGTTTAAACTTGGTTTGTTTTTAATGTTTTCCTGTCTTCGAGCTTCCATTTTTTCTAATGGATCATCGTCATCATCTTCTTCATCATCAAGAATGACGATTCTCTGCTTTCTTTTCTTACTTTCGTTTAGGATTGGTTCACTGTTGGAACCTGAGAAGACCAAAGAGGCAAAAGCTAAACCGGCAGCACCTAAGGCTAATTCTTTTCTGTATGTGAATTGCAACCCTTTTTTTTGTTGAGAGGTTGTGGTGTAAGCTCTCTTAAGATAAGACTTCAAAAAAATTCTTGGGTTTTTGGTTTGTAACTTGAAGATGCTTCTCATTTTGGGATTTTAGGTGGACGAATAAACGAATATAACCAATACAATTAAAAGAGTCAAGAGATATAAAGGAATAAAATAGGAACTGGTAATAAGCTTAGTTTAAAACTGGAAACTAGAAGACCTATATATAATTGGGATGAAGGCCTTGCTTGGTGCATGAGTGCATGAGTGCATGAGATGAATGCATAAATGCGACAAGAGATTCAGAATCCTTATCGCTAACTGTTAAATCTGACTAGTCTCTGTGGGGAATCAAAATAAGAAACCTCGAGGATGTCCATAGTGCGATCGATCAGTCCACCAGCCAGCCAACCACCCACCAACCCGTCGATGACGACCGACTCCCCTGTTGGAGTCGTTGGTGGTAGATTGACATTCGAGAACTTCCTCATCCAGCAACTCTGGCTTCTTCTCCCAGGGGATGATAACCGAAGGGGGAAGATGAGAAGAAACAGGGCTGTGAAAATGCCTTGCTCTATTAATTGGGAACAGTTGAATGAAGGTTTTAGCGACATGGCGACAACGGTAGATATAACAACAGTTTTTATTCAGGTTGTGTTTTCAGGAGTATGAAGTTGTTTTTGACTGACTGATACTGATGGCTACCTGCTATGGCCGATACCGGAATATCACTCCCCGTTATGTTCTTTTGCTGTCTTATGTTTATCAGACCATATATACATTATGGGTACATCTTGGTTAATTGACTAATGGTAACAAGCCACTTATTACCCTATAAACTTCAGTCCTCTTCCTTACTTCATCAAGTGTCTACAAATCACAATTTATTTACCGATAGAGCATATAAATCTTACCATTTCATCTTTACTTTTTTCATTAAGTATCTAGGTATTTATATGACCTTGCTTATAACGAGCCAACTGTTACATTTAAATGCTTTATGCAGGGTTTCCTAACTAAAACAGCCAAAAATAGCCCATCTCAATCAATTTTGAAACAAACTTCTCAAAATCTTTTCTCTAAACTTCCGTTTTCTTTGTTTCTATAACGATGTTCCAAACGACAAACTAATCTCCTAAACTTATTAGCACTCCAGCTATTACACGCAAAATGATCAAACCTTTATGAAACAAAGACACAAAAAAAGGAAATGGTTAGTAGTATTCACCAAAGTGTTTCCGTTTGAGCTCGAAGAAAAATTATTTTGGCTAAAGAAGATAGAATACTTACAAAATCAAACAAAGTATTGAAATGTTGATACAAAAAGTAACGAACAAGAACCTGAATATGGACTCAATAGTGTTTAGCAATACCAAAATATCTGGGTCAATTAATGAACTTGTAGATTCACCATTACTTAGGTTCTCTTCATTGATGTAATTCATTGTAATTGGTAAACCACTGCGTGTTTTTTTTCGTTTCCTTAAACTGATTAATTGGCCAATCCTCTATAAAAACGGTAGTAACTGAAGGAAAAAGAACAAACTAGGAGTGTTTTGTTGCTGAGTGAATTATGTGGGCTCTAAAACCAGTGATATAGTTTACCTTCAGGTCCATTTCATCCATTCAACACTTTTAGCTTGCTAAACAAAGGGCCCATTTAAAGGATTGAAACAAAGGAGCTTAATGGTCGTCGCGTCGATAAAAGCTAAGAAAAGACTCTGTTATGAGTCTGCTGTGTTTTTTCAGAGACAAATAGATACGTCATTTACTATCCATCTGGAGTATGTAATAAAGGGGTCGTGGAGCAGGCTTTCCATGCGCGGCTTCGGCGTCTTCTCCAATTGAATTTGAGCTCGGTTGAATTGAGATCTCCGTCATTGGCATACCCGCTTTCTGTTTTTGACAAAAACATAGGACACAGCGCCAACATGGCCACAAATTACTCCATATATAAATTCAACACACAATCGATACCTCCACAGTCTTTTTTCAAAAGTTCTTTTGATTCGAAGCAACATTGCACCAAATACAAACAGTCTTCCAAAATTACCACCATGATTGACATCTCTTTCGAGGATTCGAAATCAGTGAAAACTTATAGCCCATTTGGCCAACCAATCGTTAAACCAGTTATTTATTCTCCTTTGAAATCAAACGTTAAAGGCACATTAAACGTCACTGCTGTAAAAGATCTTAAACTAAAATCGTTGATACTATCTTTCCAAGGTGATTTAACATTATGTTATAATACTAGGTTAGAGGATGGACGGAAACATTTGAGAACTTCGAAAAAGAATTTATTTACTCAGAAAACTATTCTTGCGAGTAATTTTGAAACTGATGGTTTCTTTCGTTTACGTGAAGGGCAACTCAAAGAGTATGAAGTTGATGTTACATTTCCCTGTTTGGATCAAGCATTACCTTCCTCTTGTGAAAAACATGGTGATGAAAACATTGCTTACATTAACGTGGATTATGTACTTTCTGTTACTGTTGAGCAATATAAAGAGTTGGATTTGAAAGAAGAAATATTTGGACATACTGCATCGGTTCCTATTTTATTCCAAGGAGCCATCAATGTTGATTCTTTAAGAAAGAAAGCAGCCGACAAACATGTCATAGCAACTAGTAACACAACGATGCATAACAAATATAAAGCACAGGTATACGATCCAGAAACAAAATCAATGATCCAAAATCCATTGGCGGATCGTGATCCAAAGGACAGTGGAATTAGAAGCTGGTGGAGTAAGAATTTAAAAGATCCAAGGTTCAAAAATTCGACAAAAGATGTCACGTTGAAAACATCAATTATATCGGATAATTTGTACATTGATTTATCAGAACCGTTACCTCATATCGATAAAGCTTTAGTTTCAGTTGAAGTTGATGAATTAGCACCTGATTTTAAATTTGGTAAGGAGTCTACTAAATTAGGCAAATTTGAATTAAGGGCAGTCGCTGTTTCTGTTCAATCCTACGGTTATATACTCTTCGATAAATTGAAAATAGATTTCAAAACGGAACCTGAACAAGCACTAAGACATATATATTATTACAGAGAACCTTATGAACCACAAAGACATTTTGATGTTGCGGATTTCAAAAAGACGCCAATTGGTTATACCGGTGAAGTTTTATTGCCACTATTGAGCTTACCAGAGGGAAGACATTACCCTCCTGAATCTCCATTAATTAACTTGTTAGAAAATCCAATAATGCCTACTATTTCAATTGGTGATTATTTTCAAAATGAAAATAGAATCGTTTATAGAATTAAACTCTGTGATATGTGTCGGGATATGAATAAAAGAGAATTTATAAATTGCATTATGGGGTATGATGCCATTATTGGTCTTGAAAAGTCCAAAGTCAAGCTAAGTGCAGGTGATGGGGATGGGGATGGGGATGAAGCTCAAGGGAAATATTTGGAGGATACTTTGAATTATAAACACGATGATTCAACCGAACAGCCACCACCACCATATACCGACTCTGCTATTAAATAGAAAAGCATTTTAAATTCAAATTCTCACATGCCTTTTCATTATTTTTATTAACCTTTTGGTAATAGTTGTATACATTGTAGAAGTTATTGTGAACCAGTTAAGCTTGTGATCAGAACCTATCAATCTACCTGTGACTTTTCCAATACAATAAGTACTCGGCGATTTTCTTTGCTCTTTCTTGTTACTCTATTCGGCTTGTAGTTAAACAGATACTAAACACTGATGAGATATATATATATATCATGAACTAAATTAATCGAATTTTTGCTCTCCAATAGTGTTAATAAATACCAATATGATACAAATGTCTGAAGAGTTACTGTAATAAGCACTAGCAAAATGGGGACAAAAATGGAAATGGTGCGTGATGTGTTGATATTAAAACAAAAACTCAAAAGATGTAAACAAAGGCACTTAACAGAACGCGAGAAATGCAATTTGTGTACACAAATCAATCAGTCAATAAATAGATACTTTCAAACGTCAAACTGTAACCTGTTTGGTGGTGTTTCTTGTCTGATTAGGTTATATATCACTCTGCATTTGTATCTTTGTTTGAAATACCAGCAAAAAAACGCCAAATGTCTACTAAAGTTACTGATTTCACTTCTTTAAATGGAACATCTTCAACTGAACCAGACTCTGTTCGACCAGTCACTGAAACTTCAAATATTAATAACCATAACGTTTCTGAAACTAAAACGACAGAAAATAATACCACCGACAGCTATACCATTAATAGCAACGACGACATGAATGATACCAATACCAAAGAAACGAAAATCGAAGATACCAAAGCAGAATTGAGCCAAAATGATATTGAAGACCAACAATCGGATTCAGGGGCTTCGTCACAAGATTCGTCGGCTTCTTCAGCTCTTACGGATGCTACAACACCTATTTTAACAGTTTCGCAACTCAAATCCCAAAATATGAACAATCATAACAATCAATTACCGAGTACTTCTGCTACTTCTACCGAGAAACACCAACAACAAGTACAAACTCCACAATTACCAAGAATAACAGAAGATGGGTCACCTTCCACCACACCCCCTTTGATGACTCCAATAACAGCTACTTCATCATCATTACAGTCTCCTAAATTAAGCTTCTCAGTGGGCAGTAGCAGCAAATGGAGCAAGCTTAATGAGATTGAAGAAATGGATAGTGATTTGAAGTCGTTTATGCAGCGTTTGGAAAACGCTCGTGATACAGCTACTAATGGTGGATTTACTGACATCTCTGAATTATTATCGTTTATTGAACTTACTGGTCATACTGTTTTGAGGTTAAATCTAAACAAGAATTTAATTAAATGTCAGTTGAAATCAAATCAAGAAGATTATTCAATTGAGAGACAATTACTTTTCAAAAATATGTCAAAATTCGAAAAAGATTCAAAAGTTTGGAAAAAAGAGAATGAAATAATTAATTTAAAGAATCTAAAGCTGATTAAATATTGTAAAACTTTGAAAAATGAAAAATTCAAACTTTTAAGAATTGAAAATTCAGATTTGAAAAGACAAATCTCAAACCTTACCGATTATATAGAAAATAATGGATTGTCACCAACTACAACAACGCCAACAACAGCTTCTCAAAAAAGGAAAAGAAAGTTATCAACCTCTCAATCAAGCGCGTCACCATCAAGCGACCACTTGCCAATAAGAATAAGTGATATTAATCGTAATAGTGAATCCAATATGATGACATCGAACAGTGCCAACAGTGTCAATATGCTTGATACTTTGGGTAGATTAGCATCTCACGTTTTAGAAGATGAAGAATTTAACCTTCAAAATCAGCAATGACAGGCATGATTATATGAAATGATGATGTTTAAGGGATGATGTTTTTTATAGGGTTATTATTACTATTATACGCTTTTCTGACCTTTTTTATAGTTTCTTTTGTATTATATTACTATTATTATTACTATTATTATGATTATTATTGAAATGTACTTCTATTGCTAGGCTAATTGTGGCTTCTATAAGATGTGACTAATACAATTGCCGTTTATCCAGGGTTGGTGCTCGAAACGGGTTTGTTGTGAGGATATAATTAAATCAAAGCATCTGCTTTAAAAACGCCATTGCCTTTTTTTAAGGGATCGAAAAGTTTTGGGGACATCAGGTGAGTTTCTCCTGTTTGAACACATACAAGTTTCTGTAACTTGGCACACGGTATAATAGCTCTCGGTATAAAGTGTAATATTAAGCAGTTTAAGATGGGATACACATTACACAATAGGTGATGCGTTTCAACCACCAATTTCTGGCTGAGCTTGCTGTTCAGAAACAATAACCGTTTCCCTTGCCCACAAAACGAAGCATGCTTGTTTGTTATATACATAGAGGATTGTTGAAACGGCTGAGCAACTACAGTCACCAATCAGCTCTTGATGCTATTTTCTCCTTTTATATACCTTTCAATTAACTTTATGTTTCTGGCTCAAATCTCTATTAGCTTCTTGGCAAGCAAACCCGATTTCAATATTTAATCCAATGCGGGCACAAAAGCAAAACATTAACTACATTCCCAAATCTATTAACACCGGAATGGATTTAGATAAGAAAAGAATCAATATGCTCTGGAAATACCTGTTGCTGAATCAACGGAAATGCTGGAACAATTTACATTAGGACCTATATCAAAAAATGTAGAGTAAACAAAATTGTGAATTCTGAAGCGGATATCCAAAATATTAGCCATACGGCTTGAACTTCAACTTCCTTTTCTTCTACTTTACCATCCAATTCAACAGATGATCTGGCTAGCAAACTTGATTGTTTGCCACTTTATGAAAATGTCAGTGATGATATAGAATTACCAGTTTATCCTCCACCAAGTTACGTAAGGTTCTAAATGAGGGACACTTGCTTATATGACTTTGCCTAAGTTTGAGAAAAATCTTTTATCGTAACAAAAAAAACTTTGCATTTTTGGGTTTCAGACTTTATATATCTTTTACTCATATACTTAATAATGTGATATATAAAAATGACTGTATTTTAATAATAGAGCTTAACTATGCTGAATGCAAAAAAGGAGTGAATACGATCTGCAAATAAAATGTTAAAAGCACCTTAGGGCAAAAGTGTTAAAATGTAAAGTGTACTTATTAATAATGTTAATTGTAAAATGTATTATGTAATATGTAATTTGTAAAAT
>JAHDIT010000194.1:0-14364 GCA_019232045.1 Ogataea degrootiae
TCTCTTTAATTATTTTTGGAAAGATCAGTAGACATTTATTCAATTAAAGAATTCAACTTTTTTACCACATTGTTTTTTATTCTTTTAATGAGTCAATTTACATTTATACGTTTTATTTATATATACTTACATATGTATCTTTACGAGCAGACTTTGTATACCCTTTTTACATTATACGCCAAGTTTTGCCGTTTATATACATGAATAAATAGTAAATACTTTTAGTATTTAAGTTAATTACAATCTATAACTATTGTTAGCGTTACTATCGCAAAAAAGTGACGGCTTATCCTAAAATCTCCATTGAACACAGAGAATATAAACAGAGGTCTGAAGTGCCTGGCAAAACTGAATACCTTCCCGGACTACATCTGTTTCCAATCAAAAAAAAAATAAACACAGAGATAAAATGCTTCCAAAAATGGGTTTGGTAAAGACAAAAGCCAATTTTTTTTAAAAAAACGGAAAACCAACTAGGCACTTGAAATAGAATGAAGAGAAAAAACAGTAATAAAAATCACTACTCCTTCTCCAATTGAATTCAAATGGTAAATTATAAATATATTATTCCACATCTTCTAATGCGTCCTCGGTTGACTCGTTTTCCAAGGTAGATTTGTGTTGATTAGCACTTAGTAAGCCTGAGGCATTAGCACCACTAATTGAATTTCTATTGATTCTAGCAACATTTTCAATGCTTGGTAACTTTAATGGATTTATTGATCCGACATTTTCTTTATGTCCCGTAACTTTAGACATTGCGTAATCTCCACTATCGAAATATTTACGGTCTTTCAATTTGTTTTGTAAAATTTCTGATTTTTTAGGTAATTTACCATAAAGTTTGTATAATTTCAATTCTTGTGGAGTCAATTTAGACAGGTCATCTGTTGGTGATGGGTCGTATAGTGGGTCATTTGGAGAAAGTCCTGACATCGTATATGGATATCTCAGTTATATGATTTCAACAATTAATGATTCTTACAACTCAATTATGTGACCTAAATTCAAAAGAGAGATAAAAAGATTATCAATATATTTAAGGGGATATGGAGACATGAAGTGTGCAATGTGTGGTTGATTTACCCAAGTAAAGTGCTTAAGATTAGACAACTTAAGATTACAGAAGGCGTACGCCACAAAATTTAAGTGATGATATATTTCCAAACCACATGCCACTGAGGCTGGTGTGACACTGGAGCCGCATCTTATGGCAATTGTTGTTGGCTATATCATACCATGAGGATAAAATGATACTTTTATACATATATCTGAACTACTTTATACGATAGCCAAGAGCTTTATTGAATTTTGAATTACTTACAAGGAAGAAAATATCGTTTTCATAGACAAAGATAGAAACTCACACCTGTTTCTACAACCTGATCTTTTCTCTACCTTTCGTAATAAATATTCCATCTACTGTAGCCTCTAAATAATTGTCAATAACTTTAGTGTATGATTTTAAATAATCTAGTGTGGATGAGAGCTCTAGCTGAGTATCTTTCTTTCTCAGTATTTGACCAATTGATAAGTGCATATAGTCAATATTGTACTCCATATTATTGGTACTTAAAGGGCTGCCCTTTAATTGAGGTATGCTTTTGTTAATGAACTTAACCAATTCCTTTATAGAATTTTTGGAATCGTCATCCAACATCAAACCAAAAAACACCTTTGAATTTTCTGGATTAGGAAATAGCCCAACATCTTTCTTGAATTTAACATTCATTGGGAACCCAGTTTTTTCTGATTGACCTTTTAATTTTTCGATAAAGATGCCGAAGTCTGAAATGTTTCCAAACGTGATGTTATATGATAATGAAATATGTAAACTTTTAGTCGATTTTGTTAGTCTATCATATAAATACTCATCGTCCAGCACCCAATGATCTGTAATATTCGCCTTTACCTCGACTATGTTTCTCCAAATCTCATTACTTATTACCCTAAACAATTCAGAAAGCTCAAATGCTGGATTGAAAACCAGGTAAATAAAAGTAGTTATTGAGGTGGACGTTTTGGATTGTAATTGAAGATTATTTGCAATAAACCTCGGCTTCTGGGAAAACTTAAGGGCCATATCAATAGGGATTCTTTTCAATCTCTTTGTAGATGACTCAATGTCTTTATTACCTAAAGCATTATGCACAGTTTTAGACGTTGCATCATCTCTTGGTGATTCTCTCTCTTTAGATGAGATGTAATTGCTTTGTAATTCCATTCCATGTTACAAGTTAAACTAAGGCACTTAGGCTTTGCGAGTCCTTCTAGTGCCTCAAACTTCTAGCAAAATTTGAATAATTTTTTTTAAGCCAGAATAATAACAAATTAGACACTAACTTAAGCGTCTGAATACCAACTATTAAATAAACCTCTCTCCTGACGAAATATTGCATATGTGCGGACTAAATAAGTTTAGCCACGAAATCGCAACAGTCACATGACACATACTGTTGACCTTTCTGTTTCGAACTGACGCAGCGTCGATAAAAATGTCTCTTTTTCAGAAGAACTTGAGGTTCACCGGCCCAAAAATATGCATTGATGGGGTTGGAGTAGTCTTGCAATTTCCCCACAGTTGCCGGATTGTGAAAGAAGTAAGCAAAATTATTTACATGTTGGACAAACTCAATTCTCAATCTCATCTGAATTTGTTACAATATTTTGGATCTTTTAATAGATTAGCACAAAATAGATAGATATGGTCTGTACAAAAGCTAGCTTAACTCCTTAAAATCACACACACAAACAAAACATACGACTACTACTATAAAGCGACAGCTCTTGTATGACTTACAGCTATTATTACATTAGCGTATAACATCTTATAACAGTACCTTGTAAAGCCTCCAAACCATTATTCACTTTTGGTAACTCAGATTTATTATTTAATAAATGCCTGGCATCAAAAGAATGCTGAATCAAAATTACTACAAGGAAGACTTCAGACGCTTGAATTAGTTCCCGGCAAAACTTGAATGTTGCATGACTCTATTCTTATATTCCACTCGAAAGACCTTGGATACAAGCAGTTCTACTAGGTCTAACCCGCTCAAAGGTACATCATCATCAGTAGAGCTTCATTCCAGAAAAACACGCCTCCACAAAAATTAAGGTCAAATACATTTTCATCTCCGAGTTCTGGGTCCCAACTCAAATACCTATTTGCTCCATCTGGGAGCCATATGGGCCAACTGAAAATGTACTGAAATATGATGAAAATGAGAACAGTATTCTAAATAAGTTGGGCAGCTCCAACTAATCCTTTGAAATCACCATCAAAGAGCTGAGGAGAAATCACGAACAAAAAGACATAGAAGTTTGAGTCTGTTAAAAAAAATCAAAACAGTTTTCTTTGCTTATAGTCTTGACTTCGAAAAACTGTCTTCCGAATCGGAGAAATAAAAATTTGATCTCAAATTATCTAGAACAACTTGAACAACTGGATCAACGAAAAACAACCAAACCTTACCACGAACGAACACCTGGAAGATGATAGAGCAGAATTAACTGCTGACTTTACAGGTAATTTATCAACAACAAATACTACAGATAAATCACAAGCAATTCCAAACTTGGATCAATTGCGAGGAAACTCACTCGAGAAAGACCTGAACTCAATTTCTATGTCTTTTATAAGCTCACCAAATAAATCATAAAAACGATACGAACAACACATTAAAGAATCGCAGAAAACAGAGGGTCTACTTAAAGAAAAGATTTTAGAAGAAATATCTGGAACAAACAGCGTGAAAAGTAACAAGCTAAGCACTGACGAATCAGGATCACTGGTGAGAAGCATATGTGAGCCTACTGACTCAGACACACAGGCGAACAAAACTCTCGCTATAGAACCAATAATTATTCAGGTTCAAGTGGAGACGATTCCAACCAACTGTCAGCGATGACTTCTGGGCTGTTGAAATTTCAAGGAATGCAAGATTTTGCCAGCCTTGACCATTTTTACAAATCTTAGGAATTTCTACCTGATTTTGAAAAGGCACAAGCTAAAATATCGAAAATCACTCATGTTGATGTTTCTACTGTTTTGAGGGAACCTGTAAATCTCAACCTCTCATCTCGAAGTATCACCAAAGTATCACTCAACACTGATGACTTTAAAGATGAAATCAAAATTTTAGATACATAAGTTGATGTAGAACTAAGTGTCAACGATTTGGATATGTCAACTATTCTGCAGGAGATGTTTCACGTTATACCTACAATCTGACTGACCATACAGATTCAGGGTCTGGTACCGTTATTCAAATATATGACACGCTGAACAGATGACGTTATAGAAACCTGAAGAATCACCACAACTATTAACTTCCATTGATTTCAATCAGCAATCATTTGAAGAATAAAAGGTCTTATTGAAGTCATCATCCCAATACAGTTTTGGTTTTAGAAAGTCAGCACCAGGCACACAACATTTGTTAATCAGAAGAGATGAATTGCGTTCCTCAGAATATGAAAGTGAAGGACCTTTCAGAGCTCTAGAGTTGAAGACCGAACCTTAGCTTTCAAATGAACAGTATTTTTAACAGTTAATGGGTCTTCATACATCCTCCTAGAAATGGATGAAGTACATGTGAAAAAAAAATAGAAGACTTGACGAGGCAAACTCTTAAGAAAGTATGCTTCAATATAAAAGCTCTTACTTCTCTGATGCATTATCGATAAACCAACAAGATAGAGTTGGCGAAGTATGGAGAAACAAGCCCCATTTTGAAAGAGTCTATTATCGTCGTAAACTACATTCATTTGGGAAATGACCCCCAGCATGCTGCTGTTTCTTTTGATGCGACACTCCAGTTTTAGTTCCGTCCTTATGTATTTGACCTCATTAGGCTATTTAGGTGACGAATTTGCCAAAGTTTCTAGATATTACAAAACTGCTACTTGTGCTCTAGCTTTAGCTACAACTGTTGCGTTTTTGGCTGACTTAGTTGTTGATGTAGGGTACGGGTTTGCGCCGTAACAACAAAAACAATACGAATATACATGTTATAATGGAGAAGCCGATATTACTCTGAATATCTATGGAACATCGCTTATTCTGAAGCATATGAGGTTTCAAACTTTATAACCTAACATTCGTTTAGAATGGTTATGCTGTCTGTATAAGTGGCTAAATATTTCCTAGATATATTGCATAGCAACCTTTTACCTTATCAATGAAGTGACTTTGTTTGATATCTAAATTTCTTGCATAATAAGTTTTACCACCTTTAAGCCATGCATGGCTTCACGCATTAAGGGAGCAGTTACACTTATACAACTGTAGTTGAAAGAGGATTCGTATTTGGTTGATTCTTATGCCAGTATTTCACTATTAAGAATAAATATACATATTTATAGAAAATGAAGGAAATTTACACTCGGAGCAAGCTACTAGTTTGCTCGAAAAAGAACTTGGACTATTAAATGCCATAAGGAAAGGTTTGAAGTGAAAAAAACACCAAGATTAGAAAATATTAAGTCAAAGAAAAATACTAAAATTTACAAATATACGGGTAAGGGTAACAATCAGTGCATTCAGTCTCTATTAGCAGTTCTTCCAGCACTTTCGCTTCTTCTATCTCTACCAATGTAACTCAAGAATTCATTTGAATCGTTTGAATTAATTCTGATTGCTTCAGGTCTGGCTTTCTCATTAGAATCGACACTTTGATTATCATCATTAGTAGTTGCTGTATTGACTCTACTAGAACTTCCCATGACCCCACTACCAATTGTCTTCAAATCCGCCACTGGCCCAGTATAGCTGAAATTAGATGGATTTTGGACGAAGAAAGGATCACTTAGATCAAATCCTAACAATGGATCAATTGTAAACGTGGCAACTGGTCCAGAGATTGTATCAGAGTTCACATTTTCAGCCACGTCATCATTGTTACCGTTATCTTGAGCTGAATGTGGGATAGGAAACAGTTGTTGATTAGGGTTATAGTAATCCAAGTTGTAATTAAAGAGCGATAATTGTGAGAGTGAGGTAGTGTTGTTTGAATAGAACAGATGCTGTCCTTGTGGTGGCAATGGTATGGTCCGGGATGAGCCTGGTGATGGTTTTGGGGAATCAATATTGGAAACTCTTTGCAGTTGATGGTGTTGATTATGATGACTTTGTGAGTGAGTAATTTGTGACTCTTGAGTCTCTTGAGGAACATGGGGAATATGACCAGAAATATGTTCAGGGATGTTGTGCAATTGTATACCACAAAACGATGGCAATGATTGCAAGCTTGGAGTAGTTGGTTGTAATTCGACATTACCTGAAGGCTTCGGAGATTCACCCAAGGGGGCCATTCCAAAGTTGAAGAATGTCTTGGCTTGCTGTTGCCCATGCGATTGTTGCTGCAATTGGGAGGGCATTGACCGTTGCTGTTGTGGCTGTTGCTGCTGTAACTGTTGATGTTGTTGCTGCATCATCTTTTGTACAACATTTTGATTTTGACCCACAGGGTAACGCACCAAATTTTGCTGTTGTTGTTGTTGTGGTGGTGGCGGTGGATGTAAAGGAAGAATACTCACCGGATCCTCTTTTTCAAGGTTATTGTGGGTTGCGGAAGATTGTTGTTGTTCTTTATCTAGGTAAATTTTGAAAAAGTTGACGCACATATCATTAATATATTGAATGATTCTGATGACATTAGGTCTCCAGTTCTCTAACCCAACCGTTTCAAATAACCTGATTAGTTTTTGTCTTATTAAACCAATTTCATTATAGTAAGGGAAAAGCTTTCCGTAACCTAGATGCATCAAAGTATAAATAACAACAAATGTTTGATACAGGAAGGTGAAAAAGAATGGATATAGCGACTGAAACATAGGTCGCTCAAATCTCTTCAGAAGCTGCTCATTTATTTCCAGGCTATGGTCTAAAACTTTCAAAATTGAATCTAGGCAGCTCTCTAACGATTTCTTATAAGTAGACATGAAATGTTGGTGAAATTTTGCCCGATTACCATACAACAAAATAAGATCAGACAGAGTATCACAATCACTTTTCAATAAACAGAATGGTTCTTCTGACTCATAGTTTGGGCATGGGCGTAAGATTGTAAATCTAATATCAAGCGGGCAATCACTGATGATCTTATTCAAATTCAATTGACTTAAGGATTTGAAAGAGTTGGATTTTCCCGTTCTTTTCCCGCCTTTCTTGTTATCTATAACTGGTAAGGTGATAAAACTAGACTTTTTGTCATCTCTGGATTTCAAATCCCTCATGATTCTTGTATCAATTAGTATTTTCTCGTAAATAAGAGCTTCATTGACAAACGATTCGTCGATTTCTAGAATAGTATCGAAACTAATTTGGACCTTATACGATTCAATCAATACATTTGTTGATTTTTTAACCAAGTCTGTTAAGGCCATCTTATAGTTCAAACGAATTTCATAGTTTCTTAGTAAAGGCTGGAAGTTGAAAGTGACAGGATTAGGTCTACCTAGAACTGAACATAAAGTAGCAGAAACAAAATTGATAACAAACCAAAGAGAAGCTTTAGAATTAGTTCTAACAACATCTAATGCTTTATCATGCTCCTCTAGTTTCAAAGTGTTAACAATATTTTCGTCATAAACGTGTAAACCTAATGAATAGGCCGTACTAACAGTCTTGAACAACAGACTCCAACTTCTTTCAATTTGGTCATTATAAAATAAATCTTCACACTCCAATATATAAGCGCGTAGACTTATAGTGGTTTCAACTTGTATACCGTTTTTCAAATTCTTATACTGTTTGTACAACAGTGGTCTAAGTTTTTTATATTCGAGTTCATGCTCTATCAACAATGGATCAGACGGTGGTAACGATCTCAAGGCAACGATTAAAATCATTATAATCTCTAATAAAATATCATCATCGTTCTTCCATATTTTAGCGCTTGGATAGTTTTTTAAGAAATTGATTAAAGGTTCCTTCTCCAGGTAGTTCAAATAATGCTGCCTTAGGTGGAAGAATTTATTCAACAAGCTGATGATTAGTTTGACGTTCTCCTGTGACTTTGATTTAGCTGACGTTCTGTTCTTTGCAAGTAGGGTTTCATTAGAAACCCTAAATAGTGGAGAAAATCCACCGGTGGCAACACGAGTTGAAGAAGGATTATATAACATTGGTAATTCTCTCTTAAGCTTGATTTGTCTTTTCACTTTTATGAAGTCATCAAATTCAATCACGTCACTTTTTGTTAGAGCTGAAGAAATCATGAATCTAGTAGAGTTGGGACCATAATAAATACCTGAATTGGTGCCTATGTTATTATCAAGAGCATTGCTGTTGGCTTCACTAGTATCATTATCTACTTCAACATCATCCGTTTCTGATTTATCCTTTTGCCTTTTGTTTTTCAATCTCATATCTTTCAACTTTAACTTTAAAACTTCATTTTCTTTCCTAAGATCCATAATGATGGATTCTTTATCGTGAAATTTAAAATGATTTTCTAAGTCATCATTTTTTCTCTTTGATCCTTTTAATTCAGGAGACATTAAACTGGATGACCCAGAGTCTGATGCTGCAGAAGGAAATCTAGCTTTACTAGAGGCTGATCTCTTAATTTGTGGCCTCATTTCTTGCTCATCAGTAGGTAGATCAGTTGGTGGCTCTAATAAGCTAGAACTTGAAGGAAGAATATACGCCGATGTCGTGGCGATAGATTCTGCATCTGTCTCTGCCTCGGTATGTGTAAGTCGGCTGGCCGCTGTAGCAGACAGTGGGTTTAGTTGATCTAGAATTAATGATTCAACTTTGATTGATCTAAATTTAGGAGGATATTCACATTCTCTACTTTTAATAACACACTGATTACATGGTGTCAGCTTGTTGCACTTGATCTTTCTTCTACGACACTCGATACAGCTAATTGGCATCATCTTGTGTGAGGTGATAAATGTTGTTGAATAACAAGTTTTATTTTGCCTGGTGAAGCAATATAATTCAGTGCGAAGGTATATTAGTGTACTAGTATGGTGGAATTTGTTATGATCTATTAGAATAATTTGAATTTTGCTTGATTGATATCGGTAACTATTAGATGACCTGATTTGTAAGTTGGAGTTGGTGTGTAAGAACCAGCTAAAGAAAAATCAGAAATTAATCAAACTACTATGTGCTTTACCTATTTCGAAAATCGTGGTTATGGTTTTGGCTATCTATAAGAATTGGTGACTTGGTGACTTGCAGTACTATTTGCAATAGGAGTGTGGGGATATGCTGTAATTCAAAAGTCTACTTTATGGCAAGTCAAATATCATCTACAAATTGATTTCTCCCCATGGAGCATTTTCTTCTCCACCATCCCAGCACAAGTCTAACATCTCGGCGTTGAAAAGAACAGTCGGTGAATGAGGCACACGCGCACTGGGAAACAGAGAGCTCTTAGCAACGCACAACTGTTGAAGGGGGTGTGAGGTGGGGCTTTTTTTGGGCCGAGGTTTATGGAGGAGAGTGTTGCAGTGGCGAGGACCAGCCGATTTTCCTGGAGGAAAACCTTCTTACTGTTCGTGCCTTTCCGTTTTCAAAGCAAGAGTTATTCCGGCAGCGAGAAAAAGGGTTTTATGGAACTTCTGCGATTTAGTTGGGGATGGCTTATTGTTTGCTGCTACTTCGCCCAGTGTACAAAGGCATTTTTGGATTTCAACATGTATACAAGTGCTGTAGTGATTGCCTTTATACTATTTTATGGAGAACTTAGATCGCTTACTTTATCGCAAATAAACTCAAACAGGAATCCTCTAGAGATCACCAGTAAAGGTAATTAATAACGGACCACACGCAAGTGGAGATCTCAATGGCGGCGGACTAGATTTTTTATGCGCCTTCAATTAAATTCTCTCTGGATATACCACACTAAGTCCATTTCTTGAGATCGACATTTTTGATAACTCATCTACACTTATGAATCTGACTAGGCGATATTTATCCTGGATGCTTTATTTTTGGGAATAATCTATTGTGCCTATAAATTACCCGTTTGAAGACCGAAGAATAAATCATCCAGGCCGAAGCTTTGAAACTGAGATAGAGCATTCTGGTAAAGTTTCTTCATTTTCAAGATCGCAAATCATAACCAGAGATGAAACAACCAACAGAGTGATAAACACCGATAATAGGCAGGTAAATATTGCTAGATAGCCCATATCGATATTGCTCCTGCATCCCTTTTGTGTATCCTGAAAAGTTCATGTTACTTACCTACTTATTAACTTAACCAATTCGATCTGCCTTTTGTTCGAGCAGTTGAGAGGAAGAAACTGAATTCCATTGCATGATATTTTCGGACTTAAACCTTCCTACACTTTTCAACCCCCAATTTTGAGGTTCAGTTTTATTGTCCCACTCTATTATTCCGCTTCCCATCATGATCGTCAACGAATTGGGGAGCGGGCAATAGCAAGAAACAAATCTTCTAAAAATATAGCCATCCACTTGAGCAGTTTGAACCAACAGAAAAAGAATATCGAGTCGTAATATCTCGGTTGCGCTACTCAAAACTGATGTTCAAGTGAGCTGTTATCACTGTCGATGAATCGTCCCATGAGGAAGTAGACGTTGCCAACCCAATTACTCCATAAAAGGGCCTTAAGGAGTTGCACCTTCATGTTGGCATCAGGACCTGGGCATAATAACATCCAGTCAAAATTGCTGATATAAATATGGATGTAATTGCTACGACTAACTGGACTAACTCTTACTATGTATCCACAAAAGGTCTTCTTCCAAATCTGACCTTTTCAATTAATCTAGATGTAAGAAAAGGGTAATATTCAGTACAAGTGATGCAAAAGGTATTGCTAAAACGCCTTGATCGAAAGTCATAAGCCCATCTTAACACGAAAATTGTCACACTATAAAATCAAAAGGAGTTTAAACCGAAGTTAAAAGAAAGTATTAGCTATAATTAAGGCAAAGAAACAGAGTCAATCATGCCCAAGAATCCACAGTATACTAAAGCATCTATAGCTCTCCTGTTAACAATACACGTGAGCTGCACTCCAGTTAAATCAGTAGCTTGCTTTGTAACTTTTGTAATGTCATCTGTGGAGTCAAGTAAATGTAAATAGTATCAGGCCAACAGTAGTAATAGAGGTTGCCCTAGTATGTATCAAACTAAAGTTTAGTAAAGTTAGAAAATTCCTCCGATGATAGGCCAACTCATCACCAAGTACTACTTTGTATTTAGTATGTGAAGATTGTTGAGCAAAATGGGATAATTTGAGATTATTTGAAGCTTCTATAAAAGACCGAAATAAACCCGCCCATGTAGGATTACCAGAAGAAACTTCACCATTTTAAATTCAGTTACATAACCTTCAACTAATAGTGAAAAACAACAGTAATTGGTAACCGCTGCGAACGACACAAACATTGTAGTGTGTTATGCAACAAAATACCTAACATTTTATATTTGTTTTAAAGTCGCCATTTCTCTGAAATTGCTTATTGGCCTCAGACCAAATGTTCTGTATAAAGCAAACTTAAATGTGGTAAAGCTTGTACTGAAATAGAACACAAAAGTTTGGCATGATCATATATAGAAATACCGGGGCCAACTCATACGAAACCAACTGAACATAGCCTTTTGATGGAATGTGTGATAGAGTCGAGAGATATTACTAGTAAAGGATGATTAGGTAAGATACTGATGAATGATCGGTGTAAAGGTTTGAGGTTAACGAACCTTTACGCCAAACCACATTTCGCTAAAGGGGTTTTTGTCTATTTAGAGGGATCAATGAATTCCATTTGTATACCTTTTATAGCCCTTTTACCCTTTAGTTCAATTAAGCTATATTACCTGAAGAAACAAGACGATAATCGGTGTTCCTCGATGGTGGTAAAGATATGGGGCCAGGATCGAACTGTGATAACAATGTTGACATTCTGAGGGCGGTAGGATCTGTTGTCGGTGGTGGGATATCCAATGGAACGAATAAGAAGGATCACAAGAAGGACCCAAAGAAGGATCACAAAAACACCTTTCAGAAGACCAGCAGCGGAACTCATAAACCACCAACTACCTCTGGCTATCACGCTACCACTTCAGACCCATCTGACGCCCACCTCCCACACCACCAAATTACCTTTGACATGTCGAACCAGACCTTAGACGCTCTATGTGATACGTGCTCGTCCACTTCGATTATTAGCCGTAACTTGGTCGACCAACTTGGCGGTACCACGTTTTTAGACCCAACCAAGCCGGTGGTACAGTTTTCTACCGCTTATCAAGATCCTGTTCTCCCAAACTATCGTGTTCAATTCACCTTTGTTCTCGCAGGCATCGATCAGGTGTTTACCCAATCCTTCTTTGTTACTCCCAAACCTGACTTACTCATCTTAGGTTGGGACTTCTTTAGTGCCCATGGATTATCCGTTCCATTGGATATCCCACCACCGACAACAGATCCTACCGCCCTCAGAATGTCAACATTGTTATCACAGTTCGATCCTGGCCCCATATCTTTACCACCATCGAGGAACACCGATTATCGTCTTGTTTTAGAAAAATCATTAGACACTATCAAACCTCGGCCGTTGATGAAAATGACCCACCAGGATCAGACCTTCTTACAGACGGAAGTCACTCGTTTACGTGATCTAGGATTTATCACTCGGATTCCTGCTACCAATCACGATGCCATTGCCTTTGTTGCTAGTGACTCAGGTCGGAAACCGCGTATGGTTATTGATTACCGTGCTTTGAACGCTATTACCCAAGCTCTCCCATCTCAGATAACCACATTCAATGAGTTAATGATTGACGTTCATGGCTCTGTGTTAAGTACTTTAGACTTATCGCAAGCTTATCATCATCTTCGCCTACACCCAGCTACTGCTCCATATACAGCTTTCAGAACTCCTCAGGGGACATACCATTGGAACGTTTTACCATTTGGCCTTGCGAATTCCCCGGAAATTTTTTGCCGTTTTGTGAGAGACATTATGAGCCCTCATGCTGCTTACGCCAGAGCTTACCTCGACGATATTTTGATTTTCAGTGATTCACAGGAAAACCATGAGAAACATTTGAAGGCAATCTTAACCACTCTACAAGAGCACCAACTCCATTTGAATGCTGACAAATCTGCCTTTTTCCAAACGGAAGTTGAATGAGTGGGCCATAGATTAACAGCTTCCACTCATGGCATAGAGCTTCATCCTAAAGATCACACAGTGTCGGAGATCCGCAACTTCCCTTGTCCTAGGTCTAAGACCGAACCTCGTTCTTTCCTTGGTCATGTCGCTTATATCAGTGACTACATTCCCCATTTTTCTGCTATCAGTGCCCCCTTTCCGCTTTACTTGCTGACAATGTCCGTTTTACATGGAATGCCACCTGTCAAGAAGCTTTCGAATTCTTGATCAACCTCCAAATCGAAGCCTTGGTCCCATTTCAATCAAATCGGCCAATTAAGATTCAAACAGATGCATCTAACATTGCTGTGGGTGCTGTTCTGTTCCAACTGGTCGCTCCCGATCAGTGGTCACCCGTTGCTTACCGCTCCGTGAAGTTTAACAAATTTCAGATCAACTGGCCAACTGTCGAGAAAGAACTGTACGCCATTCGATTCGCTACGAGAAAGTTTGCCTTCTACATTGCAGGGCAATCGGTCCTAATCGAAACAGACCACAAAGCTGTAGTTGACATATTTGCTTCCAATTCCTGGAGCGCTAAGCAAGCCCGTTGGATGGCGGACTTGGTTCCATTCAACCTTACCATCGTCCATATTCCAGGCGAGCACAATGTCACAGCTGATTACTTTTCCCGATTACCAGTATCCTCTTCCGTACCACAATCAGTGACTACGTTCTATTCTACAGCAACTCCCAATACGGATTGGATTACTTCATTCACCAACAATTATGACTCAGATCCCACCTTTGCCCCTCATATGACCAAACCGTCCTCTCCTTATCACCTTGATAGCGTCTCAGGCTGGCTATATCGTGACCAACGCCTTTGCATCCCTCGTGGATCCATCCAAGAACTCTTAGATTCATACCATGTCACGTCTTTTGCAGGCCATATTGGTTCCACAAGGATGTCCATGACTCTTAGAAAACACTACTACTTCCCCAACATGGACAGCATTGTTTCTGCTTACGTGGAAAGTTGTACTGTTTGCAAACGTGTCAAATCTTCTAATTCAACTGCCGGCCTATTACAAGAACCTTTCCAGCCTAAGGCCCGTTGGTCTTCTATTGCTGTTGATATTGTTTCCGGTTTCACTCCTACGTCATATTTTGGTCAAATGGTCGATTCTGTTCTCGTTGTGGTTGATTTGTATTCTTCCCGTTGCCACTTTTACCCAGTTGCTGCATCATTTAGCGCCCTAGATTTCGTC
>JAHDIT010000195.1:0-14161 GCA_019232045.1 Ogataea degrootiae
TATTGCAGTGAACTAAGCATATCTGTAGCTTAGATAATATATTTAGAAGGTAGTGCCTTCTCCAAAAGTTCACAATAGTATCTACGTATAAATCAGCTCCTTACGGAGATTTCAAAGTTCCGCCGACTCAACGGTTTCTCCAACTTAATTTCACCGCCTTCGATTCCAACAAGTTCAACCTCTTTGCCTTTTCATAAAAATTTCAATAGTCAACAAGTCTTTGTCAATTTTAAACCCCCTTCTTTTTCATACCCTGGCATATCAACAATGCTTGCTCAATGGTAACTCTTCAGCTGCATATTTGATCATTTCTACATCTTGATCATAAGCTAAACGTAATGCAATTGGGACGGATGAAGCTTTGATTATTGTCCCAGAACTGCCCTTCGACTGTTTTCAAAATTTGTAGCGCTTTCGTTGAAGGCTTACAGTCTGACATTTTATTGTTCACTTAATGCTGTGGGTTTGTTCTACAATAAATTTGTCCTACCATCTTTTTACTTACTCAATTCACTAACAGGCACGCATTTAATTATTTAATTTCCCCCCTTCATTATTATCTTCTCTCCTCCCTACAGCCAGCTCCGACTCCAACTCCAATTCGCTTCACAATCCGCAAACTCACACCAGGCGAACACTTCAGCCACATTATAATTACCAGCCACTAAAAGAAGTCACAAAAAAAATTCCAAGTTGACTTGAGTTGAGTTGAGTAATAATTACTATTAGATCCCACCTAAAACTCTTTCTGTAAGGGCCAGACAATCACCATCATAATCTCTCGTATCGGCTACATTTTCATCTGTTTATCTTGAGTAACTCCAATCCATCGTTTGATCAGTACCAGTGCCTTTTAAACTTTATACAAAGTCCTCTAGAAGCACTCTTCAAGCTTTGATCCGCCATCGATTTCCATTTCTAGGTTTTACCGAACCAAGTTACCATCTTTCATTAGTTGATAATCTGATATTGCTTATTCGAAACTAGACAAAAGACACACAGTTTATCAAATTATAACCAAAAGATTAAGCTAAGTTGTCTACTGTCATCAAGAACTCCAAAATACTGTAATAAAAAGGGAATCTTTACTTACATAATTTGGTCTTAATCCAATCGGTTAGATCTTACATATATACAAGGAAAAAAATATTCGAAAAAAATGGCGTCAGGAAAAATGTTGATTATCCCTGGTCCACAGGCATTATCCAGTTTCAGGGTTACCAACCTGACCAATGACATCAATAAATTAGTCAATTCTTCAGTTGTCATGACAGTCAAGTCATGTCAAATCCATTATGTTCATTACAGGAAAGAATTAGATGAAGAAAATTTATCCAAATTGAAATTATTGTTGAAGTATGACGATGAATTAGATTTATCGGACGAATCAAATCAAGTGTTACACAACTTGATCCTGCTTTCTGGTGATGATTCTGAATCAGTTTCAATTTTAAACGACAGTTTAGATTCTGATAGTTATTTAATCAGGGTTTTACCAAGGCCAGGTACCATTTCTCCATGGTCTTCTAAAGCCTCAAATATTGTTGAAGTTTGTGGTTTGGGTTCCGAGATTGATAGAGTTGAAAGGGGTATGGCTGTTTTATTGAAAGTTAGACCAGGTTTCCCTATCATGCAACATTTTTCTTCGGATAACTTTGCTTCTTTAAGCTCTATTTACGATAGAATGATTCATTCTTTATATATCAGTGATAATATTCCGAAATACAATGACTTATTTGAAGACCACGAGCCAAAACCATTAGTTTACGTTGATATTATTTCTTCAAAGGATAACTTGAACAAGGCTAACAGAGAATTAGGTTTGGCTTTAGACGACGGTGAAATCAGTTACTTAATCGAAGCTTTTAAAGAAACTTTAGCTAGGAATCCAACCGATGTTGAGTTGTTCATGTTTGCTCAAGTTAATTCTGAACATTGTAGACACAAGATTTTTAATGCTGATTGGAAAATTGATGGTGAAACTAAGGATATGTCTTTATTCCAAATGATTAGAAATACACACAAGTTGAACCCAAAGTATACTGTTAGTGCTTACTCTGATAATGCGGCCATTTATCAAGGTTCGGAAGCTTACTTCTTCTCGCCAGATGCTAGCAACGATTACAAGTGGAGTTCTAAGAAGGAGATCGTTCATACGTTAATTAAGGTTGAAACACATAACCATCCAACCGCTGTTTCCCCATTCCCTGGTGCTGCTACTGGTTCAGGTGGTGAAATTAGGGATGAAGGTGCTGTTGGTAGAGGTTCCAAATCCAAGTCTGGTTTATCAGGTTTCTCTGTCTCTGATTTACATATCCCAGAGCTACCGCAACCTTGGGAATTGTCCGTTGGTAAACCAAATCACATTGCATCGGCTTTAGATATCATGATCGAAGCCCCATTAGGCTCAGCTGCTTTTAATAACGAATTTGGTAGGCCATGTATTAACGGTTACTTCAGAACTTTAACAACTACAGTCATCAACGCTGACAATGAAGAAGAAATTAGAGGTTTCCATAAACCAATTATGTTGGCTGGCGGTATGGGTGCCGTTAGACCACAATTGTCGTTAAAGTCCGATTTTAAGCTTACTCCGGGCTCAGCAATTATTGTTTTAGGTGGCCAATCTATGTTGATAGGCCTTGGTGGTGGAGCTGCTTCATCCATTTCTTCAGGTGAAGGTTCTGCTGATTTAGATTTTGCTTCTGTTCAAAGAGGTAACCCAGAAATGCAACGAAGAGCTCAACAAGTTATTGACTCTTGTAACGCTTTCGGTTTAGACTCACCAATTCAGTGTATTCACGATGTTGGTGCTGGTGGTCTATCCAATGCCTTACCAGAATTGGTTCATGATAACGATTTAGGTGCTAGATTTGAATTAAGAGATGTTTTATCTTTGGAACCAGGTATGTCACCACTGGAAATTTGGTGTAATGAGTCTCAAGAAAGATACGTCTTAGGTGTAGCTCAAAGTAACTTGGAACAATTCAAGGAAATTTGTGAAAGGGAGAGATGTCCATACGCTGTTGTTGGTGTTGCCACAAAAGAACAAAAGTTAGTATTAACCGATAAATTATTAGGGACTACTCCTATTGATTTAGATATGAGCATGCTATTTGGTAAACCACCAAAGATGTCAAGACAAGATGTTTCAAGACCGTTATTTCTAAAACCTGTTGTTTTAGCTCCACAAATTACTTTTGATGAAACTTTATCCAGAGTTTTACAATTGCCATCAGTTGGTTCCAAATCATTCTTAATCACCATTGCTGACAGAACAGTTACTGGTTTGATCGATAGAGATCAATTCGTTGGCCCATGGCAAGTTCCAGTTGCTGATGTTGGTGTTACTTGCACCTCATTAGGTGATGAATTGGTTGCCACCGGTGAAGCTTTAGCTATGGGTGAGAAGCCAACTTTAGCTCTAATCTCTCCTAGTGCATCCGCCAAGATGTGTGTCGCCGAATCATTATTGAACTTGCTTGCTGCTGATGTTAAGGGGTTAGATTCGATCAAACTGTCCGCTAACTGGATGGCTCCGGCTACTCAACCTGGTGAAGGTTGTGCTTTGTACGAAGCCGTTCAAGCAATTGGTTTAGAACTATGCCCTGAATTAGGTATTTCTATCCCAGTCGGTAAGGATTCTATGTCAATGAAGATGTCTTGGGATCATAGAGAAGTTATTGCTCCAATGTCATTAGTTATTACAGCATTTGCTGGTGTTGAGAACACCTCAAACACTTGGACTCCAATGTTACAATCAGCCGACGAAGAAACTGTGTTAGTTCTTGTTGATTTAGCTGCCAAGGTTTCAAAATCTTTAGGTGGTTCCGCTTTGGCTCAAGTTTACAAGCAAGTTGGTAACACTTGTCCAACTGTGCACGATTCTGCTGTTTTGAAAGGATTCTTGGCCGCTATTTCTGAGTTACACAAAAAGTTGAATGTGTTAGCTTATCACGATAGATCTGATGGTGGTTTAATTGTTACCTTACTGGAAATGGCGTTTGCTGGTAGGTCTGGTTTATCTGTTGATTTAACTGCTGTTGAAGGTGAAGATCCATTCACCTCCTTATTCAACGAAGAGTTAGGTTCTGTTTTCCAAATTAAGAAATCCGACTACTCCACGTTTGTTTCTATTTTATCATCGAATGGTGTTTCTGAAGAATACGTTTCAGTTGTTGCTCAACCAATTTTTGATTCAGCACAACAAGTTACCGTTTCTGTTAACGAGACTGTACTATTAGCCAAATCAAGAGGTGAATTACAACAAACTTGGTCTTTAACTTCATACCACATGCAAAAATTAAGAGACAACCCTATTGCCGCCGATCAAGAATTTCAAAGCATTTTGGATAACCAAGATCCAGGTTTAACTTATAAACTCACCTTCGATCCAACTGATGACTTGAAATTGTCAATATTGCCCACTAGGCCAAAGGTTGCCATTTTGAGAGAACAAGGTGTTAACGGCCAAATGGAAATGGCTTGGTGTTTCCTTCAAGCTGGTTTCGAATCCGTTGACGTTCATATGAGTGATATTATTTCTGGTAGAGTTAAATTAGATGACTTTGTTGGTTTAGCAGCTTGTGGTGGTTTCTCATACGGTGATGTTTTGGGTGCTGGTAACGGTTGGGCCGCTTCTGTTTTATACAACGAGAGGGCTAAATCTGAATTTTACAAGTTCTTCCAAGAAAGAACCGATACGTTTGCATTCGGTGCTTGTAATGGTTGTCAATTCTTATCGAAGATTAAATCTTTGATCCCCGGTACTGAAAACTGGCCATCATTCGAAAGAAACAAGTCTGAACAATACGAAGCTAGAGTTTGTACTCTGGAAATCATTGAGGAAAATGCTGAATCCACGTTAGTTTTCTTTGATGGTATGAGAGGTTCCAGATTACCAATCGCTGTTGCTCACGGTGAAGGTAGAGCTTATTTCGGTGATGACGATGTTAGACTTGACAAATTCGTTAACCAGGGTTTAGTGGCTGCTAGATACGTTGACAACTACGGCTTACCAACTGAGAAATACCCATGGAATCCAAACGGTTCACTAAATGGTATTGCCGGTATCAGAACTCCAAACGGTCGGGTGTTAGCTATGATGCCACACCCTGAAAGAGTTGTTAGATTAGAATCCAATTCTTACTACCCAAATGAAGCTAAGGATTCTTGGGATGGCTATGGTCCTTGGATTAGATTATTCAGAAATGCCAGAAAATGGGTAGCCGAAAATCAGTCTTAGATTCATATATGAGTGTTATTTTTCAACTTTTTTTAGTACTGTTTGCTTTAGTATTATTTCATACAACTTTAATTATTATTGTATAGTCAGTTTTGCCTTTCTTCTTGCGAGAGTCTGTTTTGTTTCTTTCTTTCTTTGTTTCGTGGGTCTTTTGATAGACCTTATCCATTATTTTGGATTTAAAATTTTTGTCACTTTCTACCTACGATTGGAAAATACTTGTCACTTTCTAAATTTCCAGATTGTTACTATACAATATAATCAAAATAGTCTAACGCATACTTTCAGCACAACTTAGCTAATGCCATCAAAATACCATCTTCCACTCTACTTCCAACAGGAATCTTAACCCTACCATCAAACATATCATCTACACTAGAAACATCTTTCAAACATGCTTTGTCAGCTTCAAAAAATTCCACTAAATCAGTCCACTTAGCAACAACGAGTAAAATTTTCAAACCACTCTTCTTTTTAGACAGGTTATGTTCAACGTTATTTATCTTTCGCATTGATTCATAGGCCTTAACAGAAGATGTATTTAGGAAGTAATCACCACTGTTGACGTATAAAGAATGGTCATAACCTTCTGGATAACCCGATTCAGTAAACATTGCAGTGAACGACTTTGACACTCTAACATGATAACCAAACGCTGATCTAGCACCTTTTGATCCGTACGCTTCTGTTGGTGGCACGATAGTTTTCTTTTGTAAGTCAACGGTCACTCTGACGTTTGTAGGAACATCGGTAACAAGTTCAAACAGTTGTTGTTCACCAATGTTAACGAATCTGGTGGTATTTAAACTTTTATTTTTGACTTTCTTAACTTTACCAGTTGCGGTTTTTTCACGTGCTGCTTGTTTTTTAATGATTGTTAAACCTTCTCTATAATTTTTATAAGTTTTCTTGTTCTGCATGAATGGTAATGTTGATAATTTGGGTAATTGTTTGGCATATTCGAATGATTTCAGCATTTCTTTCGAGAAAGTTGACTTGATTAAATATGGAGGTGTCACAAAGAACTGTAATAGTATGGCCAATAATACTGAACTTTGATCATACTCCATGTCATCATTAGCATTTGATCCTGTTGATGACTTCTTATTGTTCTCTTCGATTGTTTCAAGGTCTCCACCGTCATCACCAAATGCTCTCTTAGTAGCGATTTCATCATGTAAGTTACGAACAGATATCAATTCTTCGTAATCCTCTGTTTCCTTACTTGAGTTTGAAACTTGTAAAACGACTATTTCACCAACTTTATAAATACAAGCTGCTTTGGCTATTTGATAGGCAACATGGGTGACCTGCTGAAGGCTTTTAGCGTTTGATCTGGATATGCATGTTGAAGGGATACAGAGGGTGTATTGAACGGTCGGCAGTGATTTAGTCGGTTTTCGAGTCTGCTGTTCAGCTTGGGTTTTTAGTGTAACTAAAGGCCTGGTAATGGATTCCGACATACTGGCTAGGTTTATTATGTAACATGGGAGTCTTTTAATGTCTATTGGTACGTACATGAACACCAGTAGCTAACTCTTTATAAAATCCGGTTAAGGAAACGATAAATAAAAATTGAAACGTTTAAAATTTTTTATGCTTAGCCACATATTTTTCAACAATCAGCGCCACAATATTATCAGTTTGAAAAATAAGAGAACAAAGAATTACTTACGAGTGACTGGCTTCCAAAGATAAAGGGATGATTGGTAGCAAATAACAAAAAGTGGATAAACAACAGATCTAAATAGTTCAATACAACAATTACATACATAACAGCAAACAAAATAAAAAGAATGGTACTAGTTGCTGCTGGACAACTTTGTGCATCATCATGCCTCAAGGAAAATGCATCGAAAGCCATAAACTTAATCTCCAGGGCGTCTAGTTTACATTGTAAAGTTTTATTCTTACCAGAAGCGTCGGATTACATTGCTAAAAATGCCCAACATTCCAAAGAAATTGTTAAATCAGTTCAAGAATCTGATTTCATATTACTTATTCAAGATAAGCTCAAAGAATTAAGCAAAGTTGGTAAATCGCTATGTGTTTCAATTGGCATTCATGAACCTTCAACAACTTCAGATAGAGTTCGTAATACTTTAATTTGGATGAATGAAAACGGTGAAATTGAGCAAAGATACCAAAAAATTCATTTATTTGATGTTGATATTAAAGACGGACCTATATTAAAAGAATCACAATCAGTTGAACCAGGTGTTGATGTTTCAGCACCTTTCCAAACACCAATCGGTAAAGTCGGATTAGGTATTTGTTACGATTTAAGATTTCCTGAATTAGCATTACGTTTGAGAAGCCAAGGTGCAGAGATATTAACGTATCCATCAGCATGGACTATGAAAACAGGGCCACATTTCCAACTGTTGGCACAGGCAACTGCAATTTTTACTCAATGTTATGTCATTATGCCAGCTCAAAAGGGGAAACACAAGACACAGACAGATGACGAAATTGCAAAACATGGGTTGGTATTAAATCGGGAATCTTTTGGCCATTCTTGTATCATTGATCCAAATGGAACTATTTTATCACAGGTTAATGACATTGATCAAATAGAGGAAATTTGTGTTGCTGATGTTGACTTGGATAAGATGGAACTAATTAGAGAGAACATGCCGTTATGGAGCCAAAGAAGACCTGATGTGTTTGGATACTCTTTATAACCCAGATAAGCATTCAGTGGTTAACATATACTCTTGGACCTGATTGGTCTCCCCACACAGTGTTTACTACTTCCCTTCCTTTGACGCGCGTTGAAGTTTTTTTTGTTTCTTAGACAATCACATTATTTTTTTCGATTTAATAAGCCAAAGGGGACACACCACTCTATTTCTCTTCGTATGACTGTACTTTTATCATTTTGTTCTTTCTTCTCCTCAAAAGCTCAAATTTATGAATAATAAACCGTTCCAAACTCATCAAGAATGTCAATGCTCAAATCTTTGCAGTCAATGCCCGGTGTGATCACCATATTGTAAGTATACCAACGATTCTCGGAGTTTATCTCGGTCATATATAAGCAACACACAACACAGACAGATCAGATTACACCTTGAACAAAATACTAACAAACCGTGTATACACAAACGCAAACCTATTTAAACTAGTCATTCTCCAAAATTTCCACTATCCACAAAACTACTTGAAAAATTGAAATCTAACGCTACTGATAAGTTAAGAAAGGCGTCAACAAAGAAAAAACAACTGGAGACAAGATCACCAATTCAAACTTTTTTAAATTGTGGTGGCAATAATAGTAGTAGTGCTAAGGGTCTAAAGCAGAACTATCAAATAGATATTTGTAATAAGGTGCCAACTGTAGAACAATTCAATTTTATCAAACAAACGTTATCAATGAATCCAGCTTGCAAAAAAGCTTTCAATGACGCCTTTCCTAATTTATCGTCAAGTTCAATAAATAACAATGTTTTTGAGCTACAAAAATTGGATAGTTCATTATTACTTGAGTTAGAAACTAAAAGTTTAGAGCAGCTAGCAGAAGATGGAGTTTTTCAACCTCCGTTGATTGTTGATTGGGATAATAAGTTGATTGCTTCTGATCTAAATAATTTGGACAAAATTTTGAAAAACTACGATAAAAATGAGGAAGGCATTTGATTTGATTGATTTCATTATATAGATGACTGGGAATCATTTGATGAACTTCCTTTTGCTTTTATACTAGACATATATTTATAATTGATCCCGAGTATTTTTTTGGTTTTCTGTATCGCTTTTTTCCCAACACTTAATAAAAATGTTTCTACAATAATGATTAGCTAAGTCTCCATTTGATTAGAAAAATAAATTGGATTTAAAATGACATATCTATATCATGTAAACTCCAAACAACAGCATAAAACAGATAAAAAAACAGTAATTGAAAAACAAAGACAAAAGACATTAATAGCCCATACGCTTGATAACATACGTTTGCGCCAAAACACCAAAAGTCATATCTAGTCCTTTATTAACCCAATCAACAACCCATTCACTGGGATCAATCTCTTCATTAGCTTCACCATCGACAAACTTACCATCCAACCAACGACACCATCTTAATGGAAATGGTTGAGATCTATTGACAATTGTCAAATTGTGAGTCTTGTCGATTAAAATAGCAGTGAATGAAAATGAGCCTGATTCATATTCATCAATGGTAATCATTTCAGAATCTTCAGCTATTGATTCATCACCTGATTGCAGATTAACGGAAGTTGCCAATAATCCAATGTATATATTTGATTTCATTATATCAGCTTTAGTTTCCGGTTCTTCTGTCGGTTGAGACTTAATAACACTTTCAATGTTTGCACGAATTAATTTTTCACCGTCTGATAATTTACCTAGGAATAGACCGAGGTTTTTCGTCGAGTCTGTAGAATTGTTTAAATCACTTGATAGAATCCCAGTTTCTGTGATATTGACTTGAATATCACCATCTACTTGAGTTCTCATAACGGTTTCAAAATTCTTTTTCACAGATTTACTCAAATTTTTATAGTTTTTCAAATCGTGAACTAATCCAATATCCAAAACTTCATCTTTAACGTCACTATCAATATTAATATCGTTTTGAATTTTTTCAATAACGTTAGTTAATTGATTTGAAAATAAGTTAAAACCTTTGTTTATTGAGTCAATTGCGTTTTTGGTATCTGGTAATATCAACAATTTGGATTTTTCTTCATCAGTTAATTCTCTATCACCTTCTAAAACACCTGTGATGCCAATATCTTTAAAAGTCTTTTTTAAGTTATTTTCAATGCCTTGTTCTTTGGCTAATTTAATGGCATTTTCAGCTTGCTTTTGGGCTTGTTCACTAATGGATTGTGCGGTTCCCCAAAGAGAAGAAATTTGAGAACTGACTCTTGTAGAGCCTTTACTGGACCACCAGCCAGTCAGTGACGTTATTGGATCATTTAATTCTTGATTTCGTTTTTGAAATTGTTGTGATTGCTGTGATGGTTCACAAGCAGTAGTTGATCCTTCAGAAGGTGTTGTTTCTTCATCTTGAGATAGCAGTGGCGGTTGTGCTTTAGGTGGTTTATTAGGGAAAGTTGCTATCTTTGTTGTTATTTTAGTATCTGAGGCTTCCAATTCATCCAAGAAATCCAGAATATCTTCCTCACTTTTACCTTGTTGCCCGATGACGTTTGTCGATGATCCATCCTTGTCTTCAGGCAACGAATTTAAAAATTCGAATACATCCTCTTCTTCAGTAGAAACATTTGGAGGAGTCATTTCGTCTGTGTTAGGTTAATTATCGCTTGTGCTTGATTAATTATCGTTTGTGTGGTTGACCAAGTTGGACTATCTTTTCAATGGTATTTACAAAGTTAGACTAGACTGTATATGTAAGTATATTCATGCATTGAAAGGAGTGGTTCAAATTAGAAGCAAAAACGCCGCTTTTTAAATTGGCAGACGATTAAATTCAACTATTTTATCAAATCACTTCACTTCAATTTAATATAATTGATTGATTTACTGACTTACTGACTTACTCTTTGTCTTCTTTATCAAAAAGGAGATTACCATTCACAACACACAAAATATAAACCATACATTCCAAGATGCATCCTATGCTAGACAGAGACAAGTTCATGAGTAAGTATCATCTCCACGATCCAAACAAGTTTCCAAAATTTCTTGGTTCTCATCCCACATTTCGAAGTTCTAAGAAGGCTTACTAACATTATCAGTATCATTCCTTATTGTGATTAACTATACTATTTTTTAAATAGAATGTGAAGAACTGATCGATCAACTTGAAGAATGCCACAGAGCTGATTTCTTCCACAAAGCTTTTGGTAAATGTAACATCATAAAACAAGATTTAACAAATTGTTTACATGATGCAAGGTTGTCAGCAGATCGTGAAAAAATTATTGAAAGAAGAAAAAAAGCTAAAGAATTCGAACTGAAGAAGAAACTCCTGGAAGAGGAAGAATACGGTAAAAATGGTTATTTGAAACAGGTTATTGAAAGAGAATATCAATTGAAGCATGGCAAATCATCTACACCAAATTGAATATAAAGTTCTTATCATATATTTGTAGCTACTTATACCACTTTACAGTTCTCTCCAGAAAAAGAGAAGTTACTCAGGCAAAAAGTTTAAATAAATCCCTGAGCTATCGTCTATATCTGTATGTATATAGTTAAAAAATCTTACTCTTTTGCTTGTTTATATACTGCAACTAAAATGGAACTGCTGAATTGCCTTCTACAATTCAGCAAGGCGATCGTATGAGCTTCCAACTATCAGTACAGTAGCCTGATTACACTCTTAATGCAGTTCTCGAAGTGAATTTTCCATTAAGTACAATAAAAAAAACCTTACAAAAAAAGAAATTCGAATTTAAATTTGATGCCTGAACGTAGTAATCATATATATATATCTAAACAGGACAAAAGTGAGACCCATACACATCAAATTTTACTTAATCTTGACGAGATTTCAAAAATCGCTTTGTCACGCTATCCTTAGTAACAATGTAAACAACAGCACCCCAACCAGACAATGCATCTCTATCGGCAGCATTCAGCAAAGCTTGTGAAATTGTTTCGAATAAATCTTCCGGTTCCAAATCAGGTTCATATAAAGCTTCACACATTCCATACAATTGATCAGATGCCGTTCCCGAAACAACAAAATCTTTAGCAAGATCAATACATCCAATAAAATCAAATCCACAAACAAACGGTTTACCAGTTTTAGAGTTTAAACCAGCCACTATTGGACCAACAAACCATGGACCGAATCTTTTCTCGTATAAACTTGTTGAAATCAAATTTGCCAAAGATTCAGGCTCAATCTCTCTTTCTTCACGCATCTTGTATAAATTTGTCTTCATTGTAAAGTTTTCACGAACTGTCATAACGTCGGACGCTAAACCTGTTAACCCCAAAAAACAATGACCTAATTGAAACACCTTTTCGAAATTGTTAGACACACCAAGTGATTGATTACCGAGTCTTAAATCACTGGCTATTGCTATACAGTCCTTACCAATCATTGCGACGGCAGTACCACCTAAGATAAATGAAACATATCCGCTATTGAATCCGCTCAAAGTGAAGTGAGGTAGATACAATGTGGAGTGTTTTAGGTTAGTATATTCATACGTTTTTATCGTTTCAAGCCAGGTGAAAGGAAGCGCTATAAAGGTCATTTTTGATTGTATATCTTATGTCAACGCATCACTGATGCCTCTATCGCCTTGAATGTTGAATAATAATAAGATTCAAATACATACCATTAATTGAACTTGGGTCGGACATTGTTATATGTGCTTATACGTATATTTATACTGTGTGTTATATGTATACTAGACAAAAAAACACACCCAAAATACCTTAAGTGCCAATTGAATCGATCTAAGTATTTATCCTTTCGATTTAGCCTGTAGATTATATTAGAATCAATCTTATTTAACTTAATCCAACCAATATAAAGATTAATTGCAAAATATGAATTTGCCACCAACAAAAGATCCCGCATGTTCTCTGAGATCAAAGGTGGTGTAAAAGTAAATAGACTTTTGGCAGTGCGTAGGTGTGTTTTGTTTCATAAAGTTGTAGGTGAAATTTTCAAGAGGTGCTGCGCCACACACTGAACAACATCATCGCACCCAAGTTCCCATAGGACTGACTATACCCACTCATTTCGGTTTTCCACAATTTCTCTTATCTGTTACAACATCTCTTGTGTGGAAGTCATCATCATCGTCTATTCCAAGTGCTCAAAGTGCTGACGACTGTAGTTTTATTCGAGATTATCGTCTAGCCTCGACATCCAATATTATTCGTTCCTTAGTTTCATATGGTAAGCCACACATTCTACTTCACTTCTTGAGCACTTTTAAGTACAATGATCTCCATGTTTACAACTTTCACCACACTAGCTGGGTCTAATTTATTTTCTGTCCCTCCTCCTTTTTTTAACATTTTGTGTACACTTTTCCTGTTTCTGTCAACCCAGCACCTACCAGTCGACAATATACAAACAGCCCCCCGTAAGCATACAATAACAAACACAAAAACAAACATAGTCTATTGATGGGTAATTCAAAAATTTGTCAGTATTAAGATCCAGAAGAATAGACTCATCTCATTCATCAAATATCGCTCCGTGTAATATAGATCATGATATTACTCTGATTACTATGCCGTTTTCCCTTTAGTAATTTACCCTACCTCTTATTTATAGTCGAGAAGAGCTTTCTCGACTTCTTTTCCAATAACCGGAAGGGTTTTTGTCTATTTAATCATTTATTTCTTCCCCTTTACGTACATTAGTTAGCTACCTTTTTACCTTCTGAAGAGAAGAGTCTTCTGGGGAAATATACTTCTCGCTTAAAGATACTTCTTCAAGCCGTATAGCATTGAAAACTAAAGACCAGCTACCCTTATATACAACCAAAAGTATTAGTACACATTTATACTCTGAGTGATGGATTAATATTCAAATGGATCGAAGATCCTTAGATATCTTGCTCGTTGGTATATATATAGATAAGATAAGACTAATATCGATTGTTATTAATTGAACAAAAAAGTAAAGTAAGGTAATAGAGTTGACTTATATTACCATTAAGGATGATTATGTAATACAATGGATGAATGATCGGTGTAAAGGTTTGACAGATAACAAACCTTTACGTCTAAACTGTTGAAATATATAAAGCGGATTGTCATTATATCTTGTAGGAAGTCAATGTTAATGAGGGAGACTACCTAGATGGACATCTATAATGACTATAAATTAAGTAATAGCCTATGATGAGCCACGAACCAGGCTCTATACTCTAACAGAAAAATGTATAATTCTTATTCAATAGTGAAAACCTATAAACTTGATTACTAAAATAGAGCTAGAAGTAGAACATC
>JAHDIT010000196.1:0-13819 GCA_019232045.1 Ogataea degrootiae
ATTTTGGCTCCAAAACCAATGCGGCTCTCAATCTATGACATCGCTAATGTTGTAGCTTACTGTATAAATACCACAAACTGTAATCATATACCTAGAATCACACTCTTAAAATGAGTGAGGTTCTGACAAAAACTGTGCAAAACAGAACGATTTCTGAGAGTAATATTAAAAGGGTATTACCCTTTTTGAATGTTTCAAATGCTCAGCTAATGATGCAACACTTGTAAGGGATCAGGCGCCATTTGAGATAGAGGACGCCTTGTCTAGGGATAAGTATCTCTTATAAAGGACAAAATGAACAGCATGCCCGATTCATTAAAACCCTCGTCAAGATGCGGGTTTAGCTCAGTTGGGAGAGCGTATGACTGAAGTTCATAAGGTCCTGAGTTCGATCCTCAGAAGCCGCAGTTGTTTTTCCTTTTTTCTGCCTCTTAGGGCAAGAGATTACCTGATTGGTACAGATACAACATGTTATATAGGTAAGAAGGATGGCGTCAGAGAGACGGACGAAACGAATGCAATGGCATCGAATCGAGCCCTCGTCAAGACTGGAAAAAAGTTGTTGACTTTTCTTAGCGGCTTTTTCTTTTTGGGAGTGCACGACCTCAGATTTTGAGATTTATGTGGTACACTACTACTGGTATTTACTATGAGAAGAAAAGTGTCTCTTTGAACTGGTTAGTTGGATCAGGATTTCGAATGGTGTCTTCTTTTATTAGACAAGAAGATGATGCTTGTCGTTGAGGGTTTTCAGATTGTCCGACAGCAACCAATTGCTACAAGATTCGTGTCACCCAGAGACACTACACTCCACCTCAATAAACAACCACCTCTCTCCCACACAACTCCAAAAAAGGCAATTTCCTCAATCTTCGCCGATGTTTCTTTAACCTGTCGCGCCTCCCGACAAAATCAGAATAGCGTCTGTATTTACAAGAACCCAGTTGATTAGTAATTCACGTCAATAAGATGTATTGGTGCATCGATATTTATTGGCCGCAAACAAGACACCTGTCTCTTTGCTGGTGCCAACGTTTTTCATTTACACACATTTTCACAACTACCTTCTTTTCCACCACACCCGAATAATCCGTCTTTTACTCTTTCTTTAATCCTATATATATAGCCGTTTCAATTCCTTTCAATTAATCCCATAAATCTATCTATTTTTACATATAATACTACACAAAAAAAAATGGTTTACCCAGAAACATTCACAGGTTTTGCTGTCACCGATTCAGCAAAGTGGTCAGAAACTACAAAGTACGATTTTGCTCCAAAGCCGTTCGAAGACTATGACGTTGACATTGCAATTGATACCTGTTCCATTTGTGGTTCTGATGTCCATACTGCTAGAAGCGGTTGGGGAAAAGCCGAACTTCCATTAATTGTTGGCCATGAAATCATCGGTAAAGTCGTCAAAATTGGTTCTAAAGTGACAGACTTCAAAGTTGGTGACAGAGTTGGTGTTGGTGCTCAGTCTCAAGCTTGTTTGGAGTGTAAGATTTGTAAATCAAACAACGAAATTTACTGTCCAAAATTAGTTCACACCTTCGGTAGTTACTACCAAAACCAAGACGGTACCACAACGAAAGCTCAAGGTGGTTACTCCAACTACTGCAGAATTCACGAATACTTTGTCTTCCCAATCCCAGAACATTTCTCAGATGAAGAAGCTGCCCCATTCTTATGTGCCGGTATCACCACTTACTCCCCATTAGTCAGAAACATCCCAACTAACTTACCAGAAGGCCAGCGTCCAAAGGTTGGTATTGTCGGTATTGGTGGTTTAGGTATGATGGGTATTCAATTCGCAAAGGCACTAGGTGCTGAAACTTATGTCTTTTCGAGAACCGATGCTAAGAAAGCCGATGCTTTCGCATTAGGTGCCGAGCATTTCATTGCCACCGGAAAGGACGGTTGGATCAAAGAGATTGAATTTGAACTGGATTTGATCGTGTGTACTGCTAACTCCAACGAAAACTTTGACCTAAACACTTATTTAAGAGCTTTGAAGATCGGTGGTAAGTGGGTTTCTGTTGGTTTACCAGAATCTCCATTCACCGTTTCTCCAAGATCATTCATGGCCAACGCTTGTTTCATGGGTTCTTCTCACCTAGGATCACACGTTGAGATGTTGGATATGTTAAAGTTAGCTACTGAAAAGGGTATCAAGCCTTGGGTTGAAACTTTACCAGCTACCGTTGAAGGTGTCAAGGAAGGTTTAGAAAGATGCCACAACAACAAGTGTAAATATAGAGTTGCTTTATCTGGTTTCCAATCTGCTTTCGATTAATTTTTCTATTCGAAGAGGAGATCTCAATTATCTAAACAAACAAACTACATATCTCACTTAGTATCTAGAATATAAATTGATTCGCTATTAAGTCTTTTAAAATGAACAAATGAAAATTAACAGTCATTCGTAAATTCATCCAAACATGGTTTCCATTCTATAAGTAGCAATTCTCGCTAATACATTATCAACTCTGAGGGCAGGTGTATGAGGACTTAGTTCAACAGGTAACCTAAATCCGCCATCTTTAGTAATTTTCAACGTTTGATCGTTGTGTTTCCTGATATAGTCCCTAGTTAACAACTGCTCAAACATTGTGGATTTATCAGTGCAAGTTGTTCCTTTTAAATCTTGTTTATCGCACAACTTGTTTGACACCCAACTGTTCAATTTACTTCTTAACGTATAACCTTCCTGTGAAGTTTTGTTAAGATACTTGGGATATTCTCTTAATAATATTTGTTGGAACTTGTTTGGAATATAAGCTAACGAACCTTCAAATAAAGTTGGTGTTAATGGTGAAATCTCTTCGTGCGTATAAAAATGTTCGTTTTTACAATGGTAAAGATCATCAATGTCAGTTTCTTTTCTATCGTTTTGCGCCAACAACGTCTTCATCTCCTTCTTGGTATTTTTTCTGGTTAGATGGATAACTTGCTCAGATGATGCTAATGCTGTAATATCTATGTACATGCCTGTATTTGTATCTATAAATCTGGCGTCGATTACGTTAGCCCCATTCCCTCTTCCTCTATCGAAGAAGAATGGGCTAACGTCAAGTAAATAACTACCAACACCTGTATCTTTCAAAAGGGTTGAGTCTTCGTTGGATGTGGTGACGTCGACTATTAAGCTTTGGTTGTAATTTCTTGCAAGTTGAAATAAACTTGCTTGTGTCACTTGAACATCAGCGTCAAAATCCCAATCTAACATCATCCCGTTGAAATGGTAGCCTAATAGGGTACCATGCGAAATCCATGTATAAAGGTTAACTGTAGCAGCAAAGTTCAACCAAGCTTTAATTAGTCTGTGTAAATTTGATTTACGATCATATTCATTCATATCAACAACGTTGAAGAAACGCCAATCAAAATGGGCTCCGTTCAATCTCCTATTGTAGTTGTTGGCCTCAAAAAAGTATTTAGGGTAATTAGGAGCAAGTACACTTTCTTTTCTAATTGTTTCAACTATTTTGTGGTCCAAATGATTAGTTAAATCACAGTCTTCACTGTTTTCACAACTACTGGTGATTTCAAAAATGTGTTCTAGCATTTCATGGTAAAGTTTTCTTAAATCCCATTTGAATTCTTTTGGTGGTAATACAACGGAATTAAAAGTTCCACGTGTATCATCATCCCCATGATTCACTTTTGAAGAAGGCCTATTTCCTCCAACTAGTCTAGAATGGTCTTTTTGTATCATTGGATCCGGTAGAACTGGTATCCTATGATCGTACGCCAAAAGTTCATCGTGTAGTTTCTGTACCTCATCAAAAATATTTATCCCTTTTTCATAAGCTTTGACAAATTCTCCAGGGTCTTCAATGATATTTTCAAATTCCAAGTAATCTTTAATTAGATCATCTGTATGCTTTTTGTCACCTTCATTGGTTGTCAAAATACTGAACGCTTGGTTTTTTCTCAATCCAGTTCCAAGAAAAAGCAACCTTTCAGGAACAGGCGCTTTGTGATAAAGATAGCTCGCCCCATACATGATCCTAGCTTCGACAGGTAGTTTTCTGGCATCTGGACCCGTGATTGCAAAATGCGGGTAATTTGACGATGGCAATTTAGCGATATTTGATAAATTTAGATTTTGGCAAGTTTTAAAAGAACCGAAAACCCCTAGCTTCAATTTAATTTGGCTGGAGAAGGCTTCGCATGTGAAGCCACCTTTTGGTTTACCGCTCCTGATCCATTGATTGCTTGGCTCAAGTCTATTGTCAAGATCTATCCAATCTTTCCAACTGAAAGGAATCCTAAAATCAGGTTTTAAAGTAGCTTGGTTATTATTAAGGTGTTTTCTAATATTGAATAGTGATAAAGCAGCGATAATCCGTGGATCGTATGGGGAGGGGTCTGTTGATTGAGGAGTATTTGCCAGGTCTGTTGAGAAAGAGGAGGTTTTGACGTCTAATTGATCGAAACTTTTTTTTTCAAGTGAATACAATTTGAAAACTTCAGCAAGTCCAAATGGCTTTCTTGGGGTAAGGTATTTCCAATTTGCATTGTTATTGAGTTTGGATAATTGACAAACGATCACTATGGTGCTCAATAGTAGAAGGAGTAAAACTTTGATTGATTTCCTGCGGAGAGCCCTTTTGATTCTATAAGTTGTGTTATTCCATCTGTATGGATAATGTGGAGATGTATAGAATGGTTTCTCTTTGATTGGCGATAATGGGGATGAAGCTATCGATGAATATGGGGAGTTTGTAAATGTCGATGAAGAAGAAGGATAACTGGGACTGGGAACTGAACTTGGGGAGGTTCCAGAATTTGAAGAAGCCGGAAGTTGTGTGGCAGTAGTTATCTTAAGTATTCTTGGCTCGTACAACATTTTTCTCTTTTAGTTTCTGACGATAAATACTTGCCATTTGATTGAAAATTGTTGAATAGATAGGATAGCCTTTTAGTCACTTGACCGAAACTTGTCAATTAGCGCTCAGATCCAAGACATAAAGGTTCCCCACAAACAAAAACTTCGCGGTCTTGTGACCAAATACAACAGTTTCAACCTAACAAATTTTGTTGCGGTTGGAATCTTGTTCCTCTTGCAAAGCATGCTTACTCCGGTTCTTGAAAAATATGTTATACCATAATGATTGCCTGAACAGTGAATTACGCATCAAGGATTGGAGACTATTTATTTGTACGATGTTTTATTCCCAGACCAAAAAGGGGAACAAGGGAAGGTTACCTCTCGTTCTTTTTTTCCTTCGTTTGAATAAGCTTCCTACTTCAAAACCTTAAATTGTTTGATGTATTAGCAATTAATATGCTATGAATACATAATTCTTTGTAGTTTGATATATCGGTCAGGAAAACAATCACAGTTGTGTATAAACTTAACCTAAGACAAACAAAAGAAGTGGGAAGAACCTATCCCATAGTGGTTCAAAGACGCCAAAGCCTTTAAAATTATTAGACAAAACTTGTACTCATTATATGGAAACTACAATCATCTTAAGCTAAGCTTTCCAGACAACTTTACTCATGAGGTAGTCAAAACTATGAACTTGCCGTTTATCCTACAAAAAGAAGGGAAAAAATACCGCTTTTTCAGATCCGAGATAGTTTAGTGGATAGAATTCTCGCTTGTCACGCGGGAGACCGGGGTTCAATTCCCCGTCTCGGAGATTAGTTTAAACTTTTTAAGTCTTGATTTTCAATTCAGTTTGAGTACACAAAAGGTAACTAAGCACTGTATGCATGCCCTTGTCCATTACTTTTTCTGGATGTACAAGATTCAACCAGAAGACTGTTAAGAGAGGATGATTTAATTTACAAGATATATATGAAATATAGCTTGCCAATCGTCTGATACCCAACAACTTTGAACCTATAGGCGTATAAAACAGGAACTATGATTAAAGATCTGAAAACCAAAGATTACAACCCTTTAGATTTTCCAACTCCAATATTCACATCCATGGGGATATTTATCATAGATGAGATCCATTTCCCTGGAGTAACATTACATGATATACTTGGAGGAGGAGGACCTTTTGCCATTGTTGGTTCCCGAATGATTCTCAGTGGTGCCAATTCTAGGAGAGCGGCATGGGTTCTGGATATTGGTAATGATTGTCCAGAAGTGATTTATAACGAGTTGATGTTGTGGGATACTGGTGCTGTGCTAAGGTACGACCCAAGTCGTAAGTGTACCCGAGGTTGGAATAACTACAAAGAGAACGATTTTAGAGAGTTCAAGTATCTTTCACCAAAGATAAGAATCGATATTCCAGATTTAATGAAATATACTCATATGCTGAAATCAAAGTCATATCATTTATTGTGTTCTCCTGAGAGATGCATAGAGTTATTGACCAAATTGAAACCACTGAGAAACGATGAACCTGTTATTGTGTGGGAACCTATTCCTGACGATTGCACTCCTGGAAGTCTACAAAGGTGCATTGATATATTGCATAGGGTTGATGTCCTATCTCCCAACGCAGCTGAATGTGCAGCGTTTTTTGGGGAATCAGAACCGACAACGACTCATGACTGTGAAAGAATATCAACCATGTTCTTAAGACATATGACTAAGAGCGATAATGCAGCTATAGTTCTTCGGTGTGGTGCTTTAGGTTGTCTACTGCTGACTAACAAAAGTAAACTATGGTTCCCACCATATCATACAAAAGAAAACCGAGACCCTGAAATGGTTATAGATCCAACTGGTTGTGGTAATACGTTTGTGGGTGCTTTTTCTACTGGTTTGATTATGAGTGATAGAAACTTGGAAACAGCTTGCGTTTGTGGGACTATTGCTAGTGGTGCCTCTCTTGAACAACATGGGATGCCAAAGTTATCACACGGAGAAAACGAAGAAGACTTATGGAATGGGGTGAGTATCGGTAACAGATTCCAGAAATACTTCGCTGACAATCCACAATTGAAGTTTGATTTGAGTACGCTTTCACAAAATTTCCAGTAAATACTAAGAGATATTTAAATAGAAACATAGGTTGGAAAATGATTTTGAAGTTACCATTATAATTGCGATAAGGTTATAGGGAATGAATAATTGAAAATAGCGTTTGAAAATCAATTCAATCATTATATATTAAGTTATATATAAACAGTAAGAAGTATTAAAAAATCAAAAAAACACAGAACCCAAAGAAAGATATAGTATATCCCATCGTTAAAATATTATGAATCATTTGAAACCATTTAAGCAATTTGTTCCTTTTCTAATTCGTTGATGGATTCAACTAAAGTCTTACAGATAAAGTCACAATCTTCCTTGGTGAAGGTGTAAGCTGGAGCAACAGAAATGTGGTCACCTAACATTTCCAATGAACCGTCGTCAGCTAGCTTAGAGTATAAAGTACCAGAAACCCCCATAGAGGTCATACCCTTTTCGAAACATTTGTTGGATAAAGTTGGACCAGCCTTAACGGAAGCTGGGAATGGTTCCTTAGTAGCTCTGTCAGCAACAATTTCGATGGAGATGAAGTTACCAGCACCTCTAACATCACCAGCAATCTTGGAGCCCTTTAAGTTAATCTTTAATTGTTCCATTAAGTAGTCACCTAAAACTCTAACATTTTCAATCATGTTTTCTCTGTAGATCTTTTCTTGAACAGCTAAACCGACTCTACAGTTGAAATCGTGAGAGTGGTAAGTTTGACCACCTAAGATGTAACCAGAACCATTAGCGAAGGTGTCCTTAACCTTTGGTGCGATCAATAAACCAGCTAAAGTGACGAAACCGTTACCGATGGTCTTACCAACGGAACATAAATCTGGACCACCAGTGGTTAAACCGAAGTCCTTGTGCATAAAAGTGTAAGGGTAACCACATCTGCCTAAACCACACATAACTTCATCTAACATGAATAAAGCACCGTACTTGTGGGCAATCGCCTTAGCACCGTCTAAGTAGCCCTTGGTTGGTGGAGAAGTACCAAAAGTAGAACCACCTAAGGTTTCGAAAATAACACCGGCAACAGTGGTTGGGTCAACGTCAATGAAAGTTTGTTCTAATTCATCTAACAATTGCTGAGTGTATTGTTCTTCAGTGAAAGTTTCAGTAACGTGTCTGTATGGGTAACATGGGGAAACCTTTGGAGTTTGTTCATCAGATAATAAGATGTCCTTGAAAGGGTACTTTCTCGAACCATCACCAATAGCTAAAGTACCAGTAGTGAAACCATGGTAGGATTGCTTTCTTGAGATAAACTTGAATCTCTTGGTGTCACCTCTTTCTAAGTGGTATTGTTTCATAATCTTCATACCGTTTTCGTTAGCTTCAGAACCAGAAGAAGTCCATAAAGCAGAAGTGAAAGCACCTTCAGACTTGTCACATAAAAACTTACCTAAATCTTCAGCAGCCTTGTTAGCGTAGTAAGCACCATAAGTGTACACGCATTCCTTAGCGAACTTACCCATTAATTCAGTAACTTCTGGGTCAACATGACCAATGGAACAGACAGCGGCACCAGAGACAGCATCAAAGACAACTTTTTGTTCACCAGTGGTTGAGTCTTCTAAGATAATGTGCTTACCGTCTGGCTTAGCACCAACACATAATAGACCTTTGTCATCAACTTTTCTTTGGAAAACGTAAGAGGTTTGGGAGTCCACAGTCATTTAATTAATTAGTTATAAGTTATTTGTAATAGTTCTTGAATAAAGTGAAGTATATATAAAGAACCAGTCAATATATATGTTTGATTTGTTCAATGGATTATTATGGAGAGGTGAGAATGGAAAAATTAAATAAATAGATTGCTCCAGAGGGAGAAATCAGTGGATTTATATAGGTTTGATTTACAGGATATAAGGATATAAGATCAACGGTTTAAGTTTTACAGATTGGGCGGCATTTGAGAATGCTTCCGGATTGGGAAGTATCCTCCCAGCGATAAAAGGAAGGAGCGATAAGAGTAAGCGTTGAAAGCCAAACAAGGCTGTGCTAGTGTGTCTGTTTTTTAATAGAAGTGGATTTGGAAAGCCGCCATTGGCTTTTCGGGAAATCGCTTAAAACATTTTTGGTGGAAGGGGGAGGGAAGGTTTTTGTGATGGAGTTTCTCTATGAAGTAAAATAGAAAACAAGGGATGACTCAGTTGTTTGGATCGAAGGGTATTACTACTTTAGCTAATTACAATTTTGTATAAACTGTTTTGGCAAACATTCAATTATAAGAGAATTGAACAAGTATTCCCAGAGAGATTGAGATTTCGATAGCAATGGAAATGCTCAAATTACTTGACTACCTATACACTATTTACCGACGGATTTAAAATGTCGAAAGCTCAAAATCAAAACTTTAAGAGTAGAACAAAACTATATCACGGAAATCTGTCAATTACCATAAAGAGCCTGTCAGGAGTTTACTGGCCTTTACTGTAGGCACCACAAAATCGGGTGATGTATTCAAACCCCACGAACGTTATCTAGCTACCTGAGGATGTAGAAATAATTGCAATAAAGCGGTAACTTTGTATTTAAAGTAGAAACACCAGTCTTTCTTTAAACTTATACAGTTTCTTTCTCAAATTAAAGTGTGTCTTTCGATGAAAGCTCCAACTGGTGTTGATTCACAGTATTTTCAACTATTTGTCTACTTATAATGGTTTGTAGAGCTGTATATTGTTATCAATCATATTTAGTGCACTGGCCGAATCAAGAAACTTTGGGATCACTTCAGAGCTGAACATCTCGTTATTTTGACAGACATATGTTTGTTTCATGCCATACTGTTCGTCTAACTTCTATTCTTAATATAACATTATTCTCCATGGAAGTCATAGCTGTTGTGGAATACATTCGATTGCTCAAAATCATATCCTTTTCTCTTGATATACCGGCTAAAATCAGACAAAATCCAACAATATATCTACCTAACTCTTGAAAAACTCAAAGTTTAATCAACAAGAAGTTTAGAACCTTAATCTTGTAATGTAATCATCAGAAAGCGGAAATTTCCTCAAGCTTTGAACGGCTTCAGGAGGGAATCGAGGATCAAACTCCAACAGTGACCTGTGAAACTATAAGAGACCTGATGGACAGCTTTGAACTATCGCCATTTCATGGTGAGCTCTAAGCATTTTCTTCCAGAACCTGCGGCAAATTGGCACAGAGTGGGCTTGGCTTTCCTCCCAACTGTCTGATCCCACGAAAACGTTGAGATACAACGGTTATTTTCAAACTTTCTAGCACAACTACCGTCGATCTAACATCGGGAGTTTTTAGTTGAATATATGGTGGCTATTTCATTTTCGATTTCCAGTTCTATTTTGATATACCAAGGTCTGTTGTTGAATTTCAAACCGCTGAAGATAATTACCCAACTAGGAAATTCCACAGATGGTAAGCTTTTCCAATGTTGAAAAATTGGATCAAAGCTTGATAGCTTGAATAAGTAATGGCGAATTATAATGATTTGGTTTTTGTGTACTATCTCTAGATATAACCTAGAACCAGTGTTTGATGCACCAGTTTTTATTTCTAATGTCAGCTGACTCTCTCAACTAACAAATCTTCTATACCAACACGCTAATCCCTATACCAAACAATTTGTATAAAAGCAAGCACAGCCGGGATATCATATGATTCATCATTCTGCAGTGTGTTGAATTCTATTTCTAAATATACTCTTTCTTCTCAGACATAGAGTCAGGACGTTAATTTCCTCTGATAGGGTTGCTCAAATTTTGTGGTCCTTACTCGAGACCCTAATGGACTTTTGAGACAACAAAATAGCTAATGACAAGTACAGTAGTTGAGCCGGGCCTGGCAATATGCACCAATCATGCTGTTGGGCCAAATTTTCGCCTGTTTATTTGAGACTCGGTCTAGACAGTTTATAATGTCCCATCTCAATCGCATAGAGGTTCATCTTCTCATGACGATGCGATTGAATAACAAGTTAATGAAAGGAGAGGCTTTCATTGCCTTTTTTAAAAAAATGCCGTCAGTTAACGATCCTATACTATTGAAAGTACTTAAACCACCTTGAATCAATCTTCGGTGATTCATCTTCAGATGATATATAGAAAATCAATTAGTTATTTAAACATTGAATAACAGTATAACAAAGGAAACGACAAAATGCTAATTTAGAACTCTATAGAAACAAAGAAAGCGAAAAAGCACACAAAGCAGTAAAGGAATATACCTAAAAAGCACAATGTGAAAAAGTAAAATACAGAACCACTGTTCTACATCAACAACTTCTTCAAAACAGCAACCAGCCACCAAAGCTCTACATCATTAACCCTACAGATTTTCCCTTTCTTGAGGTTTAAATGCTTTAGCAACACCAGATACCATTTCAAAATCATGCTCACGTTCGATATCACCATCACTATCACCACATTGAGCATTTTCACTTTCACCTTGTTGTTGATTCTTCTTCAATGAAAACAAAGAACGACCACTTTTATCAATAACGATTTTGGCTTCCTTACCATAAACCACACCAGGGTACACAACAGTTAAGGCCAATGTTGCCACCGCCATCATCATAGAGTCTAAAATCATAAAATAAACTTCAGTAATACTCAATTGACTGTTCCAACCTTCTGTGAATTCGATCAATCTGTAAATGGATCTAGCGTTCACAAAAGTCACAGACACTGAGATAGCAAATGGGAAGTATTTGAACAATGGTCTTTTTCTAATCTCAGCATACTTTTTCGAAAGATTAGCATCACCAAAAGCATCCTTATCCTTATTATAGTTCCAAAGGAACCAATACCAACAAATTTGAAACACCGCCATGGCCGCGAGTTGGAAAGCTAAACCACCAAGCATTAAATTTATACCTACATCGGATTCTGCCTGGGTATCAGCGCCGGATGCAATACCACCACCCGCAGCTTGGATCAAGATAGAAACAGCATCACAAACAATGAAAATCAACGTGTACTGCATTGGCTTCAAAACCGAAAACTTTTCACTTGTAATGACAATCATCTGGGAGAACAAATAGTAAATACCAGCCATAGCGAAACATGGGGCAACAGTCAAGCAGGCCAATTGCATGGCATATGCACTCAAACTATCAAGATCAGAATGACAAATAATGCGACCAGCGTAACCAATAATCTCTAAGATTAGGTAAATGTCCCAACTGATGGCAAACCACCATTGTTTATACATAACTGTAAAAACAATATGGGAAACCAAGAATAAACTCATGATTGCTAGTAGAGCACTATTACCAGCAAGACTTGGTGCATTACCTTCAAAAAACTGAGTTGACTTGACGAGAGAAACCATTGCCGATGAAGCAGAGGCTGCTGCTGATGCTGCTGTTGATTTGACACTTTGGTCAGTAGCCGTGGCAGATAGTTCTAAGTATGAGTAGTAAGATAAGCTAGCCAGCACCCTTTCCCTTGTTTTTATAAGGTCCCCTGTTACTTCAGCTGTTGCTATTGCTGCTGTGACAGAAGTCAAGGCACCATTCAATGATGAATAGACTGAAGTTATCTCAGAGTAGGGAATAGTAGATGTCATTGTAGAGTGATATTTGTTTTCTATACTTATTATTTGCTATCTGCAATTTTGCCGAGTGTAAACAATCTTTCGATAAGAGTGTTACAGATTACAAGAAAAGAAGAGAGGAGTCAACAGCAGTTTATATAATATGAAAAAATTACAATGCCAGATTTAGGATCATAAAAGGCTGTAACAAGGACAGTTCAAAACCGATCGTAGTACAATGACGTCAACTGGTGCAGCTACATAATGCTGGTTGGCGATCATCCAGGGTCCCTGGAAATAGCACTCCGAATAATCAGAACAATCCATAAGCCTCTTCGGAGGGTCGGCTTGATGGAGGCTGCTGGAAGATCCTAAAAAACACTCAACAGTTGGATCTATTCATAGGTGGATTCTCTTATTGGTGGGCATTTGGCAACCAATAGAACATACGTAATCAGTCTCCAAACAACCTTTATTTGCGTTCGGCGCCATCTTTCAACGTTAGACAATAGAGCCACTTGAAAAAGATTAACGGATCAAGCTGAAAGGAGATAGACGAAGATTGCTAAGCCACCCGAAAATAGAAGCCCTGATTCGATATTCCGCTTTTGGGGCATAGTAAATCTACGAAAACGAGAACGAGGAAAAACACGATTTGGTGGCCACGTTACTTCGAGAGAGGTTATACCCGCGGCTTAAAAGTTTCTTTTCCCGCATGGTGACAGTTTGAGGCTTGAGCAAAGAACCTCAGATAGGGTTTCTGTTGAACATTGATACAAAATGCTCATCCAAGTCCTTTCTATACACATGGGAACCCTTCCAGACAGACATTGATCATTTATGAAGTCCTCTGCTGAGTTCGAGATTTTGATAGTTTCACGAATACCAATTTCACTGGAAATGAGTCTTTAGAATTACATTATACAGTAAGGGGTCTTCACCATGACATACAGAGACATCGACACCAAATGTGGTTATCAGAACTTACAGTATCAACTTCAACTTGTCAGCTAATTCGATCTTCCCACCAGGCGGAAAAGCAGCTTACTTATCGGTGTGATCCCTGATAACTATAACGCCAGCCCCACCAACGGTTGACTTGACAAAACACTGAAGTATTCGATGATAAGACAATGCTCACCTCATCCACTTTTGATTGTAGCAGTGCTTGTCCTGGAGCCACAATTCTTCAGCACCTTTTGATAAAGTTGCCACAAGCGAATTTGCTTGCTGACTACCTGAACGTTTTATTTAATTGGGGTAAACAAGAATTAAAAATTAATGGACGAGTCCGGAGTCGAACCGGAGACCTCTCGCATGCTAAGCGAGCGCGCTACCAACTACGCCACACGCCCAATT
>JAHDIT010000197.1:0-13602 GCA_019232045.1 Ogataea degrootiae
GAGACCTATCACAGTTGAAGTTAAAATTAAAGGTAAAGACAGTACGAAATCCATAAGAGGATTAGTTGACAGTGGTGCTTCAGGAAATTTTGTTACTCGCACACTGATCGAAAATTTAGAATTGTCAGATAAAATTAGAACCGCGCCTCCTCTACAAGTTGTAGATGCTCGTGGTGCCACATCATATAGTTCACAAGCCATCGCTTTGCCTGTTGTTGTTGACTTAGTTAGAACGAAATTAGCCATAGTTATAGACTGTTATATAGTGGATACGTTGAAAAGAGATTTATATTTGGGTGCTCCGTTTATTTTAGCATATGAAGATTACTTTAGCTTCAAAGAAATAGAAGAATCAATTGAACAAGAATCCAATGAACAGCTGGAAGCCAAGGAAAGATAAAATGGAACACGACTGTACCACTGAAACACGTCTGCAACATATGCGGGATTATAGGTGTCGACAGATTATTTGGGCATTCGCTATGATCATGTTGATAACATTATCGACCATTTTCTTACTGATTATTTATGCGCGGGGAATTAATGCCAATATGATTATCAATACAGCATAAATGTTGACTCCACCTGACTATCAGACAGGCGTAGTTGAAGTGCTAGATTATGGTATTGGCGAAAGATGATGAAAGCTATCAAGCATTATGTTAACACTTGCTTAGTCTGTCAAAAGTCTAAACCCCTCACAGTCGACACAAGGTCTGTTCTCACCGATTCCAGTTCCTAAAGGACGTTGGGTTACAATTTCAACGGATTTTGTTACTGGTATTCCTCCTATCAGGTCTGGTTATGATATGATATGATATGATATTAGTTATTGTTGACAAAATTACCAAACGTGTTATGTTCATTCCTACAGTTAAAACTCTCAATGGTGAAGGATGTGCTCAATTATTTATTCAACGTTATTTCAGATTACATGGTGTTCCCTCAGAAATTGTTACTGATTAGACATTAGATTCAGGGTAATTTTTGGAAAACGTTTCACCACATGGGATTTCTCACTTCCTGATTTGTTAATGTTCTCTGATTTGCTTTCCTTGCTTCTCTTGGACAGTCTTTCAGAAACTTTTTAAATATGACCTTTTTAACCTCTCGCTGGAAATATATAGTATACTTAAAGTATTACAAATTAAAATACTGGTCGGTCGATATCATCAATAGGGATACATACAGCTGAGGAAAAATAGTGGAAATCTGTAGATAATAAATTGCGAACCAAATAGTGGTTCAAGAGCTGAAAAGCAGCCAGTTTCTGATGGGATAACTAAATAAACACCTTCGAAGATAATAACCGTATTGAATGTTATCATGAACGGCATCTATTAACGAATAAATGATCAGTGAATAAGCTGGTTAAAAACTGACTTTTAGGGATGAGGATCAAAAAGGAGTGTACAAACCAATCTGGAAATGAAAAGATAAACATAACAACAACACACTCAATTTTCACATTTCATTGAACTTCGAGGCTTATATATTCTCTTATCAGACAGATCATAAGCTTTAAACCCCCCAATACACTTTAAATTCACCCCAGAGTATTCAATTGTTCCTATGGGATTGATTTGTTTATAAAAAATACTTCTTCCTCAAGTTGTGAAGTGATACAATACGATACGATACAAAATAAAACAGCACCATTTCTTTCATTCCCCTAGGACTACCATGAGTGACCCTGAAATTGATAGATTTCTGAACAATTTCAGAGAACTAAGCTCTATAAGATTACAAGAAAATGACAACAGACTGTCATCTTTGGAGAAAGAAGTTGAGCTTAAAAGAAAACAATATGAAAACTCCCCTAAAAAGAAGAAAGTTCCACCAATGGTGCCCAAAAAGGATTCCAACTTAGCTAGTATGATTGATATAACAACTAGTGCATCAAATGAACATAAAGATGGTAGTTCCAATACCATCTTTTTAGTTCATCCAGTTGCTAGAAAGCCAACTGAAGCAACCGCCACTAAAGCTAGTATCCAGAACGACCCAATTTTGACAAGGTTAGCAGATTCCATTGATTTGAATTCGAAGTTCATCATTCCAAAGAAAAGTGTTAAAGCACCAACACCTATTAAGTATGATGATATCATGAAGCCGCTAGTAAGAAAAGATTTGAGATTTATCCGTAAGACCAGCGCAACGGTTAATGGCTCAAAGGTTGAAGTATCAAAGGTTGAAGAATCATTATCAGATGACAACGAAGACGAAGGATCTGAGGGAAAATCAATGAGATTGCACACCCCACCGTCAACAGCATCTTCAAGAACACATTTATCGATGAGCTTGAACACCAAATCAAAACCATTACCAGCAACTACACCGAGAACATCCACAACTGAGACCAATTACGACTATATTCCAATGCCTAATAATCTAAGCGTTTTATCTGCTTCCGCAGCAGCAAAAGCCCCACCATTAATGAGAAACAGTATGGACTCAAGTGTAGGTGAGAAAACTTGGGATTTGAGTCAAAATGCAAGAATGCTAACTTCTGGAGGTGCTGCATCTAGTTACCGACCAAGCATTATAAACAAAACATCAGGAACACCACCAGTGGCCCAACTGGATGACAAACCAAATCCAAAACCTAAACCAACCGTTCTATCAAAGGGTAATATAAAACGCGGTGTAATGAGTTTGGGTTCAAGTGCAAAGAGACCTGAAGAAAGATCTGAGGAAATGTTCGAGGTGAAATTTTCTCCGCTGAAAAAGAGTTTCGACACAAATGCAAATAAAGAAAGAGAAGAAACCGCAATTAGTTCATCGTTAACATATTTGAGCAGGCCTAAAATAACTTCAAAGCCAGATATTGAAAAACCTGAAGCTTTGGCAAAGCTGAACTTATTGAGACAACCAACAACCACAAGGGAGAAAAAATCAACAATAGAAGTACCAGAAGCAATTAATAGAATTTCCATGCTAAAGAAAAGCGCCCCTATTGAAAGGATTTTACCCGAAGAGCTAGAAGCGTTATCTAAATTTACAAGGTTGAAAAAACCGGTTCCAACACCAAGAAAAGTTTCCGACAAACCTGAAGCTTTATTGAAGTTGGGTAACTTGAGATCAAGTTCTCCGACTAAAGAAGTCGATATTTCACCCTCTTTACCCTCAAGAGCCGATAAACAGTCAATTCCTATCCCGACTAGAAGTGAAGCGTCAGGCCATAATACGCCTCCTACCAAAAATAGATCACCATTCCAACTACCCCAGAGATCTCAAACCGAGCCTCCACAAATGGGACTCGCTTTACCTGGTTTGGCAGAACCTGATAAGTTCTTTAAGTGGCAAAGTAACGGTAATACCTCAGTTTCCTCATTAAGCAATACGGGTTTACCAGCTGCCACCAGATCTAAAACATTGGATAATTCTGAACTAGAAAAAGAGAGTCAGAAATTAAGTCACTTGAATAAGGATAGAGCCAAGGGACCAAAACGTAGGCCGGGAAAAAGTTCTGTGAAGTCATTATCAACTCCCTCTGAAGTGGCTGAGCCTGTTGCTACAGAGGAAATTGAGGACTCTGTCAAGGAAGAGATCAAGATAAGTAAGCAGGGAAGCGCTGGTGATAACTCTGTCGCTGCTGCGGTTGCTGCTGCTGTTGCTGCTGCTGCTCTGAGCCGAAAAAAAGCTCCTCCACCTATCAAAAAGTCTTCAAGAAAGGTGTCTACTAGTGAATTGTTTATATAATGAAAAAAATGATAGATATGAATATAAAATAATATGAAAAACCAAGTAAGCACTTGACCCAGGGATACATGGCACTAGTTTAGTAGAAAGAAGACATAATCTGTCAATTTTGAGAGCGTGCCACCCGAAGACACAAAAACGCAAAATAAACACCTACCGACGCGCTGCTGAAAATAAGAAAGGAATAAAATTGTAGAGGCGGACATTGAGATCGTTTGTGATAAAATGAAATGGAAGGAAAGGTTCTTGATTACTGATTACACATACGCCTAACACAAGGCCTAAAACTATAACTTCTACCTATATTGTCATTCAAATAGTAGGCATACTTGCATTTTCAACGTTCTACGTATACGTACCTTCATCATTACCCTCATCTGTTTCCCATCCATATCTGCATCTCATTTACTCTGCATCTCCTCAACAAAATACAAACATATCAAGCATATTTCAACCAGGACGTGACAAAAAAAGATCAAAGTCTTGATCAAATAGAACTGAACTCTATCTCATATCTATACACGTATTAATAATCTCGAAATTTATTTCTTGATACACGAGGACAACTTAAAATCATACATAATACATACCCACCATCTGTCATGGACAAGGCAACACAGTAAGTATTGGCAATTTCGCTTCATATATAGAACTTCAAAACACTGATATACTAACATTCAGGAACCATTTTTTAAAGACCTCCTAAAGTGTCCTCACCTGAGAAGGGCGAAGAAGAAGAAATAAAGATCAAAGACAAGGACTCGTCTAGAATTTGGGCATATATACTTTTGGGTTCAATACTCTCCATAGTATCTCTAATATACTTCATAATTGGTTTCACGATACCTGATACAAACAACTTATTCTTATATAGGCCTCAATTTCCAGAATATGAAGCCGCTGAAACATACTTTTATGACCTGAATGAATTCACTGGAAGACCAAACGGTTGGCAATATGAAGAGGGAGTTCTTTTTTGTGTCCCGTTGAGAGATGCAGCAGCTCATTTACCTATGTTTTTTGGACATATGAAAAACATGACGTATCCACACCACTTGATTGATTTAGCATTTTTAGTTTCAGACTCGTCGGATGATACTATGGGATCTTTGGAAAGTCATTTGAAGGAAATCCAAACGGATCCTGACCCTTCAATGCACTTCGGCACGATTGAAATTTTCGAAAAAGATTTCGGCCAAGCCGTTGGTCAAGGATTCAGTGACAGGCACGGTTTTGCGGCACAAGGTCCAAGACGTAAACTAATGGCCAGAGCTAGAAACTGGTTGTCATCAGTTGCCATCAAACCATACCATTCATGGGTTTACTGGAGGGATGTTGATGTTGAAACTATTGCACCAACCATTATTGAAGATTTAATGCATCATGATAAAGATGTCATTGTGCCTAATGTTTGGAGACCATTACCTGAATGGCTAGGGAGCCAGCAGCCTTACGATTTAAATTCATGGCAGGAAAGTGATGGCGGTTTACAGTTGGCAACAACTCTATCTGAAGATTCGGTTATTGTGGAAGGTTACGTTGAGTATGCAACTTGGAGACCTCATTTAGCGTACCTGAGAGATCCTTATGGCGATCCAGAAACTGAAATGTTGTTAGATGGTATAGGTGGTGTTTCTATTTTATCCAAAGCCAACGTCTTCAAAAGTGGTTCTCACTTCCCTGCATTTTCATTTGAAAAGCATGCTGAAACTGAAGCATTTGGAAAAATGTGTAGAAAAATGGGATACAGTGTTGTTGGGTTACCACACTATGTCATATGGCATATTTATGAACCTTCAAACGATGATTTAAAGCACATGGAATGGATGGCACAAGAAGAAGTTAGATTAGCACAAGAAGAAGAGACCTATAAACTTTACAACAAGATTTACGAAGCTGGTTTCGTGACAGTTGATGAAGAGTGGCATGCCGAAAAACCGTTAATCCTAAGAAATACTGATAGCAGCAAAGGTGGCAGAGTGATTGAAGTTGAGTGGCCTGATGTTGATATTTTCGATACTAAACAGAGGAGAAAGGAGAAAGCTTTGAAAGAGATGAAGGCTAAGAATGAAATGGCTGCTGCTGCTGCTGCTGCTGCTGTAGATTCCAAATAATTTACTAATATCAGAAATTGATTGACTTCATCCCATATATGCAATACCCTCTATGTACTGTTATTATTATTATTTTGTTGTTTCAAAGGGTTGGTTTTGTTTGTTGTTGTATCAGTCCCGCAATTTTCCATCATATTGGGACAAATAATAAAATCCAAAAGAAAACAAAGATTAGATAGCTAATATGTATATGCCAGCATGACAAATATCAAAAAATCTTCCATCCGAAAGGGATAAGACCGAATATTAATCATAAATTCGTTACAATGTAGATTAGCATACCTACTCACATTCTTACAGGCTTACCTCTTTCGGAACTCGGAACAACAAAAATAATAGTCACAACTCCCAATGTCGCCCTAGGTCAATTGCTAAGTATGGCGGCTAACTATACTTTTCAGTTAACGAACAAGTACAAGGCCGAGAGCGTAATTAAGTGCGTTCCACGGGATCGCTTATTAGAAACCAAGGAAAACTTGCTAAGAATGCTGAAAGAGAATGGAAAATAGTGATGTGACTGAAAAATGTTAAAAAAAATAGATCCTAATAGCTTGCGGATTTAGAATCTTTTTTAAATCAAAGATTATCAAATAAATTGTTAGTCATAAAAACACCAGATTATTAAGTTAAGTACATTATTGCATTAGTAGGAGTCGTAAAGAATATGAAATTCAAATATATTTATTCTCCCATATTGATTACAGCAATTGGAGTCCCTTGCAGAACTGATTCTGCTTTTCTGTGGTGAATATTTTCTATATATAACTGGATGTATTTCCTTGTAGCCAATTATGTCGCTTTTCTCTTTTGTTTTTCCTATAATCTTGCTTTAATTACAAATTGAACTAAATCTTCTTTGATGAAATAATCAAACAAATGTCAAAAATAAATAAATATCATAAGATGTGTATGCACGTATGTATGTAAGTATATAAGGTATGTGATATTAGATTTGTGGTCAATAGGCAAGGCTAGGGAAAGACAAGTATGTATAATTCAGTAGCAAAGACTAACTGGATTCTTCAGTCTCACCACTTTCTTCCTCAATGATTTTGCTATTCTTATTATCTTTATCCTTATCGTTTCTCTTGAACGCAGCAAAACTCAATCTTCTCGATAACAGCCCGACACCACCGGTGTTAGAACTACTTGATGAACTTTCAGTATTGTGTGTTCCTCCGCTGTTACTAGCGTTTGTATTATTAGCAGCATTATTATTACCACTATTACCAGATCCCGGTCCACTATTGTTATCACTAGATCCGTTAGAATGAGCAGAATTTTGAGTGTGGACAGTGGCATTGGAAGTTCTTCTCGAACCCAATTTGAAGAATCTTGAAGATTTAGAACCAAAACCGGTACTCAACAAACCAGAACTGTTTGAATTAGGAGTAGTGGAATTATGGCTATTAGCGGTGATATTCGCATTATCTTCGTTATCAGCACTTATTTCATCGTTTGATGAAGTTGTCGCATTACCGTTTGAACGTTCACTTGTTTTAGTTAAAACTTTAGTTGGACTGGCTCCAAATTTGAATAATTTGTTCTTGAAGAACGATGGTGATGATGGTTGATTTTGATCTATTTCTGCACTTTGTCGTTCAATATCAAAGGTATGAATCGATGAACTTGTCATTGAATGAGAAGAGCCCATCTTGTGTCTTTCATTTGTACCATTACTAGAACTGTTGTTATCATTGCCAAAGTAAATTTTGGGAGTTTCCTCTTGGCTACTTAAATGTTGTGATAATAAAGGATCAGATGACTGTAGTGAAGAAGTCAGCATTATCGATGGAAGACCTTGCTGTGACGTTGATGTTGAAGTGATTGCAATCGGTGCCCCCAAAACAAATGGACTGTTCCAATTAGCATTGTTATTACTGTTGTTAGTAGTACCATTATTCCAAATACTCGATCCGAAACTTGTGCTTCTACCTCTGATTAAATCCAAAGACCCCTTTTGATGGTCACTTTGTGGACTTAGTGAATCAATTGCAACTGATAATGGCATTTCATTAGTTGAACTTTCTGATGTATGGCGTTTTTTATTGAAAGATAAACTGTCAAAGAACTTGGAATGTTTAGATTCTTTGAAACTTGGAGAGTTTGGCATACTGACGTTGCTGTTGTTTGAACCTGTTGAAAAAGCATCGAATAGACTTTTTTTGTTGTACATCACACTATGGGAACTAGTTTCCTCAACAGCATCCTGGGTAGGGGCTTGAGTATTGTTGTTCATGGAGGTCACATTTGGAGCAACTGCTGACATATGTATATTCATTGGCGAATTAGAAGGAAAAGGTGTGGTTTGGGTTCCTAAATCAAAAATACCGTTAGAAATCAAACTTTCACTAACATGATGATGAAGGGATGGTGGCGGTGAGGTAATATTAATAGGAGCACTGGATCCGTTAACTGAACTGTATTCATTAGTATTCATTGGTAATCCGTTATTAATCGAGGCAATTCTTGACATATGACTGGTGTTTCCTGGATTTTGTAGATATTCAAGGCCAGTGTTGTTAGTACTGATGTCTCCATATAAACTAGTGTTTGACATTACATCAAAAGTTGAATTATGGGAGACACCTGGTGACGCAGTAGTAGTAGTCTGTGGATATTGCTCTGTTGTGTTTTGGTGCAGTGATGTTTGGAATGATTTCTGCCTGTAAAGTAATTGATCTTGTTGGAGCTGTAATTGAAGTAGTTGTTCTTGTTCTTGGAGCGCTTGTTGCTGAGCAGGATAATAATGCGACAAATCTTCACCTTCAATTAGGTCTTGAGGCAATAGAATATCAGCACTTGGAGAGATTGGTTCAACTTGTTCGTCTGAGGAATATGAAACTATAGGCCTATTTGTATCAATTGATAAAGCTTGATTTGGAGTCGTTGTGGAAGATCCCCAAACGTTTAAGTTAGGGCTACTAGGAAAATCATTGGTACTGTTCAAGCCAACCACATTGTTTTCTGGTGACATATTATTATACGAGATTCCCTGTTGACCAAATCTGCTCATTGCTATAGACATCATATTACTAATAGAATCAGCAGCATATACACCTTGAGCCGTATTGATAGAATTGGTTGTGTTGTTACTTCCATTATAAGCTCTTGAATAGTTAATGTCTGAATATTGTGAAACAGGTCTACTGGAAGAAGCTGTAGATATACCCATTTTGTACTGTTCAATAGCTCTTTTCATAGTTTCCAATTTATGGTATTCTTTTTGTTGTTGAGCCCTCCATTGGGATTCCGCATTCTGGTCATAAACTATCACTTCTCTGGTCAATTCCTCTTCCCATTCTGGTTTTAGTTTAATCAGCTCAGCAAACAATAATTGCCCTTCTGGTCTCAATAAACCAGTATTTTTATCTGTCGACGTTCTTAAACCTTCAAAAATAGGTTGTAGTTGTTGTTTTATATTATCCAATTTCTTTTTACTTGCTAAACATTCTTTGATATCATCTTCAATATCATGAAGTTCAGATTGTAAAGAAAATATTTCTTTATTTATATTTTCAATTTCCAATTTATATTTTTCCAATTCGGCAGGCTCATTCTCAATTAACTTTTCTTTAAATCCTTTCTTTTCAACGATTGTTTTTTTCCAGTTTTCAATCTCTCTTTCTTTGGCTTCAATTTTCTTCAATCTGCTTGCTAATTTATTTTGTTCAATTGAAATTCTACTGTCTGACTTCATTCTAGTGTCTTCTAAAAATTTGATTTCTTGTCTTAAACTAGATCTATTAATATCTTCCAATTTTCTTCTTTCTTTTGCCTTATCTCTATCAGCTATTAAATTTTCCTCTTCTTCCTTAAAATCAATTTCGTAATCTCTATAGGATTTCACTATGCTACTGACAGCATCCAAGCCTGTTTCCAACTGGAACTTCAATTCATTAATGTCAGATATCAAATGCGGTGGGGTCTTCGTGGAATCTGTTTGTTTAAATTGGTATTGATGGTCACCATCAAGCGTATTACTTCTAGATCTTCTGTTTGGTGAGGAACCTCTAAAGGTTGAATGCTTAGTCATTGTATCTTTTTCACTATCAGGGATCAAAACTTTCAATAATTCATCAGGATGATCCAAAGGAGATGAAGAGGATTGTGTTTCTCCATTATTATTAGCCAACAGTAATCTTGTTTTGACGTAAATTGGAGATGATTTAGATCTGAAATTTGCCATATTGAAAGAAACTAAGTCAACTTGATAATTATTCTCAGGTAACAAACCGTCCAAAATGCACGATTGTTGTGAACCATCAATTATAGCAGCTTGAATACCGTTGATATACAGGACATAGTGACTTATTGACCTTGGAGACGCATTTGACAAAATTGGGGGGCCATCTGTCGTTAGAGAATCTTTTTCAGATTCTTCATGTGCCTCATTTGAATCGTCAGAGTCCCAATGTAAAACCATACTTGACTCGGTCACTTTATCGATAGAAATCAAAGGAACATTAGGTATCGTGACGTTCAAAGCCTTGATTGATTTTTCTAATGGAACAGATAGAAGACTCATAAAACGATGTAGCAGCCATAGAAGACCGGTAATACTCAATATTAGCAAGACCAACATCGCTATGAACTCTTTAAAGTGATTCTGTATGTTTTTTGACTACTGTTGTTCTTGTTTCTTCCTGATCTTAAATATCTTTTGCTTTCTATAAACATATAAATACAGAGTGGTATAAATTGATTAATGATTGGCCTTATATTTTGACTTGATCTATAATAATTTGTGTTCGAAAGTTCAGCGTCAATAAGAAAATCAATGAGTTTTTGGGATCAATGTATGGTTGGTTCAATATGAACTGGTGATTAAAAGTTCTTTAATTATATGGCAAATCGATGAATATCTAACAGAACTTTCTTATAAATAACCACTTCCCGTTAAAATACAAATAATGTGGCTTATTAAATAAATATAACTTGGGTAGACCTAACAAAGTGTATGTTCAAACTTGCCTATTCCAAGGCCAAGAATGAAATGGATCACTTTCTTGCAGAACAAAGAGCTTGCGAAGAAACTACAGGACTGGACCCCAAGACTTCATGTGATGGACAAGAGATTCCAGATTTGGAGGCTATAAAAGATGACATAATCAATCACCTGAGACAATGAAAATAGATATTCTTTTATTGTTGAGACTTGATTGTTTTATTATAAAGCTTACAACAAAGAGATTGAGAGGAACTTTTGGTGGATTATATCTGAAAAGCATATACAAATAATTAAGAAAAAAAATGCAGAAGTCTAAAACAGAGAGAAGGAATGAAATGAAGTGAAAAAAATATAGGAGAAAAAAAATGTGATTGATGTTCAAGAGGGGCTAACTAAAAGCACTCACCAACTTGAAAGCATCCTTCAACTTTTATTTGAAAAAAGCTGGTATTAAAATTGAAATTAAGTGAATTCGCCGCGATATCTATATGTATTAAATTGTTTTTGTGTACCCATTATTGTGTGAAAAAAGCTATTAAATCTTCTTAGTTCTGTCGTTACCGTTGACGACAGTTGAATCAGAACTATTAGAAGCAGATCTATAAAGCCGTATAGCTCCTGTTGAAACGTATGGGTTCTCAAGAGAATGCTGGTACGCCTCTAAGATTGTCTTCTTCAAATTTTCAATTGAAACTAGCGAATTTTGGAAATGGAATGCAAATCTGTAACCCATCACTTTAACGTCATTCTTCTTTGCGATATCAGATAAAATAGTTGGGTTGATCTTAACTTTCTTAGGATCTAGGAAGACAAAATTTGTATCAACTGGTGCTTCTAAAGCAATACCGTTTTCAACACAGAAGTTACCAAAGTTCAAAGCGTAATCGTGGCCAATGGTCAACTTTTCAAAGTTTTCATCTATTGCAATAGAGGCCATTCTCGCCAACATACCAGCTTGTCTAATACCTCCACCGTTTTGCTTCTTGAAATGGTTTGATTTTTCAATAAATCTCTTTTCACCAACTAAGATAGAACCAACAGGAGCACCTAATGATTTTGATAAACATAATGAAACTGAGTCAAAGTGTGAGCAATATTCTTTAATTGAAATACCAGTCGCACTTGATGCGTTCCATAATCTAGCACCATCCAAATGTAATTTGATTTCATTTTCTTTACACCATAAAGAGATTCTTTCAATTTCATCAATTGGCATGATGATGCCGTGGATGGTGTTTTCTAAAGAGACAACCTTAGTTGGAGCCATGTGAATATCGCCATCATCCGGGATGAAGTTATCAACAATATCCTCCAACGTCAAGTATAAACCATTTGATGGAATCACAGGCGTAACCATAGCTTGTGATAAGGTAGCCAATCCACCTGCTTCATGAGCATAAACGTGACCTCTGAAGTCACACAAAATACGGTGAGGTGGTTGAAATAAATGAGCTCTTAAACCAACTTGGTTAGACATTGTACCTGAGCAACAGAACAAACCGGCTTCTTTACCTGCTAATTCAGCAACTTTAGCTTCTAAATCTAAAGTATCTTGGTCTTCTTTGTAAACAGAGTCACCAACGGAGCACATAGCAATAGAGTTAACCATGGATTTGGTTGGAACAGTGAAAGTATCACTTCTAAATTCATTGTGACAAGGATAAAGGATATCTTGAGTCATTTTTAATTATTGTTATATGTGTTTATTCTTTTTAGCTTTGAATGATTAGAACAAATGAATCTTTTACTTCTACAGCATAGAGAGTCCGAATCTGCAGTCAGATATAAGTTTGGAGATATTAGATTACTTATATACCTATACCACTTCACTGTTTTTTGAGAGATAACATGATAAACATGATATGACTAAATCTCAAGCTGAAGACGCCACCAAAACGACCAAAACGGGAATAAACAAGCAGGTTAAACAAAGCAAAGAATTGTACTCCGCGCCGCACACCTAGCCTACATCTGAACTAGTCGGGCTTCAAAATCTCTGAAATTGTTCACAACCAATAATATCTGTAGAAATTAGGATAGATAATTATATCAATCAATAGGTAAAGGCTGGATTATGAATCTGATCGATGTTTAAAAGTGAGAATTGGATGAAAATAGCTATTTTCATTCTTAAAAGTGGACGTTTACCCGTATACTTGAGGAATAAAAAGGTAGTGCTCTGAACATATATGTGAAAAATTTGCAACAAAATGTGAGAAAATCCGGGTGGAACCATCCGTTTACTTTTATTGGACTGTAGATTTGGAACAACATCATTGGGCAAGAGTGAATTAGGATACTGTTGGAGTGACCAAAGGATCTAAATATGTTTTATGATGGTGAATATAGAAATATGGGGTAAATAGATAAGAGAATAGGTGCCAAACAAGCCATTACGATCATTTTGGTACCTCAAACGGTTTATAACAAGTAGATTTGGCAAATTGACAGGAATAATAATAGGGAATGTCACATCGTGCATGATATACACCTCACACCTATACTAACAGAGCTCTTTTTGACTCTGAGAGATCTGGGTTGGCGGGAGTCACTTAGGAGTCACATTTATTTTGACAGGATCCTTTTAATTTCCTATTTTGGATGACTTTTGTTGACTCAAAATGACTTGGATAGACTCTGGTCCGAGATTAATGTACTCTGCAGGTTGACTTGAGATGTTCTGTTTTGTCAGCTTTGAATCTTCTTTTGGCCCCACTTCAACTTGATTTAATCAATAGTGGACCCTTTAATCTGGCACTTTCTGTTGAAGTAAGTGTTCTGAAATATTACTAAATGAGGCTTAGTAATCTGAAACATTACATAATGAGGCTAAGT